>JBBMKE010000002.1:13119915-13131161 GCA_037834125.1 Lippia alba | reverse complement strand
AAATGTGTCGATATCATATGTTAATTAAAACTCCTCTTGATGCAAGAAATACGAAGGAAAAAGACGATGTACACGATGGGCAGAGCTGCGTTGCAACGGTTTCTAGCGGTCAACAGGGTCGGGCGGGGTGGAGCCCGGCGCACTACGGACCGGGGTATGGAGCCTGTTGGAGTACGTTTTCTGACTATCAATAGAGTCGGTTGGACTATGGAGCTAGGGTCGGCTGGAGTATGAAATTTGTCGGTCAAAATCTATTAAAAGAAATTAAATTTAATCATTTTTAAAAGTTATGAGGACAGTCATACTAAGAATTAAACGATGAGGAATGATGACCGAATTCGAATGTCATTTTGATGTATGTTCAAAAAATAAAAAATAAAAACAATATATGACACCCCAAAAAAAGCACCTCAATAGTACTAAACATATAATATAAAAGTATATAATATCAATATATATCATAATAATACCCCAAACAAGTACTTTAAATTCTTTTTTTTTTTCTAGAATTAAAAGTTTTCTTAATAATAAGTAAATTAATTAAGACAGGCTTGCCCACCAAGTAATAAATGATCGTCCTTACCTATAAATATTCCCCCCAACCAAATCCCTATCTAGGGTTTCTTCGCCACAGCAGCTTCAATTTTCCCAGCAAAAATGGTATCTCTCTCCCTCTAATTTTACGCCTGTTTTCGTGTACTTCATCTCTCTCTCTCTCTCTCGTTCGGACTTTTACGAGTGTTATCTGCAACTTCTTAATCTTTTTGCCGGAGAACTAATCGAAAAAAACTGTATGTCTACACAGCCGTCGCACAAGACGTTCGTGATTAAGAAGAAGTTGGGGAAGAAGCAGCGCCAGAATCGCCCAATTCCAGGCTGGCTGCGCAACCGTACCGGCAACAAGATCAGGTACTAATTTAGATCCGCCTCTGTTTTTTACTTCTTTTCTCTTTCAAATTAAAATCTCTTCAGATCATTAACATTTAAGAATGTTTCGTGCTGCAGGCACAATGCGAAGCGCAGGCACTGGAAGAAAACAAAGCTAGGGTTTTAGGAACCTGGGAAAGATGGGAAAATATGAAGTTACTGTGTATGCTTTTTTCAGTGCTTTTTCTGTTTGTTGTTCTGTTCCTCCCTCTTTTGTTTTGGAATTTAGTGCTTCGAACGTAGAGTTGTTAATGATGTGAGCTGGTGATTTCAGATTTCTGCAACTTGGCCTTTTTGGTCGGGTTAATGTCGTTTTGTAAGGGATTATGCCTCGGATTAGTGCATGCTTAATGTTGATTACCATCTTTGTTCTAGTAGTTGGATTAAAATGATCTCGTATTCTCGTTATTTGGATTATTGCGTTACTGATGCATTACACTTCTTAAATTTATACTTCATTTTTTTTCAGTGTACTTATATTGTATTTGTTTTGTGATGTTTGGTACTATTATTTTAAAAATGTTGGCAAGTGATTTTGGGAAATTATTTTTTTTACAAATATTCTGTTTATACGTAATTAGAAATTTCATTGTATATTTTTTTATCAATGCTGTCCTTATCCACTACTTGTATGTCTGTTTTCATCACATAGCATTGCATGATTGCATCATTCTAAATTCCATTAAAATTTTCTTCCCGGGATTTTGTGTCCCAACAAAAATTTTATTTGCTTTTTTTGGGTGATAAATCCAGTCCAGTAAAGGAGATATACTATTGTTACAATTACGTCTCTTATCATTATCAGTATATTATATAACAAGTAACAACCTATTAAAGTTGCAAGCTGAAATTATAAAATCGAGATATCAACTTATCTTAGTTAGTAATTATAGGACAAATCAGTCTATTAACTTAAAAAATATGTCAATTTTGGGATAAAGTTCAGCGGAAATCATTTTTGATTGCCGGAACTTTGGGATTAAATTATAAGGTCAAACTTGTATTCTAGCGGTCAAAAGTGACTTCTGCTCAAAATTGATACATTTTGAGGGTTCAAAATTGACACATTTTAAGAAATGAATTAATTTATCGCTAGAACAAAGAATATTCTAAAAATATTAATTGGCATAAGTTGGTATTTTGATTTTACAATTTTTTCGAGTTACAATTACATCTCATATCAATATCAATATAATATATAGCAAATATTATGAATGTCGACAACTAGACTATAAATTTTTATGTACCCTTCAATTTGTTTAATAATAAGGAAAAGACAAGTCATTCATTTATTTTTCCCTCCAAATCATTCCGAAATCGAGTGTTTTACACAATAGTACATGTGAGAATTGAGAACCCGGCCCTATTCTATTTTTGTTGAAGCCAGATTTAATAGTGCATGTGAGAACCCTATTCTATTTTTGTTGAAGCCAGATTTAATAGTGCATGTGAGAACCCTATTCTATTGAGATAAGAATTTTGTTGAGGCAGATTTCATAGGAAGCATTTTGACTCTATTGATGATTGCTTAGGGTTTGTGATCCATGAATTACAACAAAATTTTTTGCAAAATTTTCACACATAACAAGGATACCATACGGGCACGATATGACGACACAAATACAACAAATTTTTCTTAAATTTCCCACACATAATAAGGATAAAAAATTGTACAAATAGAACATTTTTTTTTAAATTTTCCACACATAAGAAGGACACAACACCGGTTTTTTCTTAACACAGCACAAATTTTTTATTAAATTTTCCACAAGTAAAGGCATGGATTTTTTTTAAAAAAAAAATTCCACACATAAGAAGTGTTCGACGCAATATCAGAAAGAGAGTCGACAAAATGATGATACTTTTAGAATTATTTCTGCACATAAGTGTTCGACACAATATTTGACAAGCGAGAGGACAAAATGATGATATTTTTATAATTATCTGTATATAAATAATGATATTTTTCAAAATATTAGTTCATTAAGATTTAATAACCAGCCAGAGAATCGAACTTCTTTAACTAGCTGAAGATGTGATTCTCGATGATATCACATACAAAATATATTATACCTATGATGTATGAAGACAGATATGACGATGCGGATATGAGACGATATAAATACGACACATTCTTTTTTTAAATTCTCATATGAAGAGTATCGAACACAGTATTCATTCGATACCATACAATATAACAAAGTAATATTTTTTAAAAGTATTCGTAGATTATACATATACACTCTTGCACATGCAGCGACCAACAGATGCAAGAAGATAATAAAGGTCGTCAACAAATATTTCGAGAAGATAATGTTAAAAAAAAATGCCATAATGTCTGTAAGGAAAGACACAGAGAATTAATGAATTCTATACATTAATACATGGAAACTAAATCATGAGAATATTAGCATTTATACTCCTTGTACCTGTGTGTAACCGATTCACCAATTGCAATTAATATAAACTAATTAAAACCTTTCTACATCTCCCTGATTTTTCCTACTTATTTAATATAAAGAAAAAATAATAGTTTATTCTTACTAATATTTATTACTTTGTACGTATTATAGTTTTTGTTTCTCTAAAATACCAATTTTAATATTATTTAAGCTATATATATATAGTATATATAATATATATAGTATTGAAGACAGCAGAAATTCTGGTATTCTTGAAATAAAACAATGTCGGGACGTTGGACATTGAAAGTTGAAACATTCCAACATCCGTTTTCAGGCAGAAATGGAAGCCAACCCGTATCTCTAGGGGAATTCTCAATACGTACGGTCTTTACCAAGAAATACAAAAGGGTTTTTTCAAAAAAAACGAGCGGCTGTAAAATTGTGTGATCGTCCGCCATTGTAGAGGAGCTCCGAAACAAGAATTGCCTAAATTTAAAATGGGTTTTCCATCTGTTTAAATAGCAGGGTCTTCCTCCTTCCTCGACATCTCTCAACCTGTATATGTGTTTATTTGCATGGGGAAAGAGAGGATTGGAGCCTGAGAAAAAGTGAAAATAGTTTTTAGGGAGGGGGATAGAGAGAACACTCTCAGTCTTTCTTCCTGAAGTGGGTTCCTCTTTTTCTTATACCAAAAACAAAAAAAAGAAGAAAAAACTCTAGCAAAAACAGCAAAACAAAGGCAAAAAAAAAGGAAAAAAGGCTAACAAGATGTCCTCGGATATCTCATTGGAGGCTATCAGGAATGAAACTGTTGATCTTGTAAGTTTTCTTGATGAATGGTTGAATCTTGTTTTTGTTTGTGAAATGGGATTGAATAAAAATTGGATCTTTTCTTGGGTTTGTTACAGGAGCACATTCCCATTGAGGAGGTGTTTGGGCAGCTAAAATGTTCAAGGGAGGGTTTGTCTAATGCCGAAGGGGCAAAAAGGCTTGAAATTTTTGGCCCCAACAAGCTTGAGGAGAAAAAGGAAAACAAATTCCTCAAGTTTCTAGGGTTTATGTGGAATCCTCTCTCATGGGTTATGGAAGCTGCTGCCATCATGGCTATTGCATTAGCCAATGGAGGGGTCAGTTTTGATGCTTTGATTTTTTCATAATGTTCGGTTTCTGTGGTTGTTTTGATGGAAAGATGAGTGAAATGTGGGGTTTTTTGTAATTCTTGGAAATGCAGGGCAAGGCCCCGGACTACCCGGATTTCATCGGTATCGTTGTGCTCCTCATTATCAACTCAACTATTAGTTTCATTGAAGAAAACAATGCTGGTAATGCAGCTGCTGCTCTCATGGCTGGCCTTGCTCCCAAAACAAAGGTACCCTGTTCTTTCATCCATTGATCATTCATGGATACACTTGTCGAAATTTCATTTTTTTACGTTTTGTTGTTGATCGTTGTTGTAATAATAGGTGTTGAGAGATGGAAAATGGGGTGAGCAAGAAGCCTCAATCTTGGTTCCAGGAGACTTGATCAGCATCAAGTTGGGAGATATTATCCCGGCCGATGCTCGTCTCTTGGACGGTGATCCTCTTAAGATTGACCAGTCAGCTCTTACCGGCGAATCCCTTCCCGTTACTAAAAACCCTTTTGATGGAGTCTTTTCCGGCTCCACAGTCAAGCAAGGTGAAATCGAGGCCGTTGTCATCGCCACCGGCGTCCACACCTTCTTTGGCAAGGCAGCACATCTGGTTGACAGCACCAACAATATTGGACACTTTCAAAAGGTATAAATTATAGAAAATATTAATCTTTTGGATCTATTATCACTTTTGGGACCGTAATTTATCCTAAATTCATTGTCGTGATACCATATTGTTTAACTCTGTTGAATCTAGTATTCCTAAGTTTCAATCTGTTTCGCTTTCAATACATTTGAAACTTGAAGTAACAAAGTGCAAATCATACTAAAATTTTAAACAGGCAGGATTACATGGTTTTTCATATTACAAATATAAAATTGTGTTCATTTTACAATTACATGAATTTTATATTATGTTCATTTTTGATACCATAGTGTTTTACCTTTGTTAAATTTTGTACGGCCATACGCTTCAACTTGTTTTGTTTACATTTGAAACTTATAGGGAAAACTTTAGCTGATGGGATCTCAAGAAATTTCAATCTAATTTCCCTTTTTTTATTCATTTCGTTTATTCAGGTGTTGACTGCGATCGGAAACTTCTGTATCTGCTCGATTGCAGTCGGCATGTTCATTGAGATCATTGTCATGTACCCCATCCAGCGCAGGAAGTACAGAGACGGAATTGACAATCTCCTTGTCTTGCTCATCGGTGGTATCCCAATCGCTATGCCCACTGTCTTGTCAGTGACCATGGCCATTGGTTCCCACAGGCTGTCACAACAGGGTGCTATCACAAAAAGGATGACAGCTATCGAAGAAATGGCTGGCATGGATGTCCTATGCAGTGACAAAACAGGAACACTTACACTCAACAAGCTTAGCGTTGATAAAGCCTTAATCGAGGTGTTTGCAAAGAATATTGACAAGGATATGGTTGTACTGATCTCTGCCAGGGCTTCCAGAGTTGAAAACCAGGATGCTATTGATGCTTCCATTGTTAACATGCTAGGCGACCCCAAGGAGGTATAACATTTTTTACGGAAAACAAAGATCGCTGATATTTCAGAAATTCGGCTCCAAGTGATGATATTTTGTGATTTATTAATTGCGTGCGTGTGTGTGTGTTTCAGGCTAGAGCAGGAATTACTGAGGTGCATTTCTTGCCGTTCAACCCGGTCGACAAGAGAACTGCCATTACCTATTATGATGCTAATGGAAACTGGCACAGATGCAGCAAAGGTGCTCCTGAGCAAGTAAGTATCACAATTCTAAACTAATATTTCCTTCTCTTACATAACTATATATTCGTATTTCGTGATGGATTTACGGTTGTTTTCTATGAATTTGACAGATCATCGAGCTTTGCCAGCTCAAAGGAGAGGATTTGAAGAAGGCTCATGAGATCATTGACAACTTTGCCAACCGCGGTCTTCGTTCTCTTGGTGTTGCTCGTCAGGTGAATTATACTAACCATCTTTACGAGCGTATTTACATAAATTTGTACATATGCTAATATATTTCCTTTCCTTTCTTATCAGACTGTTCCAGAAAAAACAAAAGAGGGCGCAGGTTCACCGTGGGAGTTCGTTGGTTTGTTGCCATTGTTTGACCCTCCAAGGCACGACAGTGCAGAGACCATCAAAAAGGCTCTCGATCTCGGTGTCAATGTCAAGATGATCACTGGTGACCAGCTCGCAATTGGTAAGGAAACGGGGCGTAGGCTTGGAATGGGCACAAACATGTACCCATCTTCAGCTCTCCTTGGTCAGACCAAAGACGAGTCCATCGCCTCAATCCCTGTCGAAGAACTCATCGAAAAAGCAGATGGCTTCGCTGGAGTCTTCCCAGGTAAAAATAAAAAATAGCCCTCATGAACTGTTTGAATTCGTAATTTGAAATTCCCTGTGCATTTGGCATGGCAGAAGGATTTCAAGATTTCCAATAAGTTATTAATTAATGAGACATTAAAGGAGCGTTTGGTTAACTTACTTCTGCTTATTTTTATTGGAAATAAGCTAGAAGCTACAAGCCTCTAATGATCAACTTTCAAGCTTCTTGGTTACATTTTTAAATAAATGAAAGTACATGAGTGCTTCTCAAAGATTTGTTTTCCCAATCACTCAATTTCTTATTTTCATAACTTTTTACCCCTTCCAAAACACAGTTTTTACTACATTCTCACATTTATTCTTCTGTAACTGAGCTAAAAAGCTTCAAGTGTAAAATCAATTTTTTTTCCACCTTCAGAGCACAAGTACGAGATCGTGAAGAAACTCCAAGAACGCAAGCACATCTGCGGTATGACTGGTGATGGTGTGAACGATGCCCCGGCTCTTAAAAAGGCTGACATTGGCATTGCCGTGGCAGACGCAACTGATGCAGCCAGGAGCGCGTCGGACATCGTCCTCACTGAGCCTGGTCTGAGTGTGATTGTGAGCGCAGTTCTCACAAGCCGAGCCATATTCCAGAGGATGAAGAACTACACCATCTATGCAGTTTCCATCACCATCCGTATCGTTATGGGATTCATGCTCATCGCCCTTATCTGGAAATTTGACTTCTCCCCCTTCATGGTCTTGATCATTGCCATCCTCAATGATGGTACGATCATGACCATCTCCAAGGACAGGGTTAAGCCATCTCCGTTGCCCGACTCATGGAAGCTCAAGGAAATCTTTGCCACCGGAGTTGTTCTTGGAACCTACATGGCTGTCATGACCGTCGTCTTCTTTTACCTTGCTTCTGACACTGATTTCTTCCCTGTGAGTTACTTATCTTGCAAATTATATTTGGATAAATGAAAAACATAATCAGTTTTAATTACAGCAAGCCAGTTTAAATTATAAAAAGTAGTAACTAAAACAATGTCTTGTTTCTTGTAGAACATTTTCCACGTAAGGTCCATCAGGCACAGCCCGGACGAGCTGACTGCTGCACTCTACTTGCAAGTGAGTATCATCAGTCAGGCTCTCATCTTCGTGACGAGGTCAAGAAGCTTCTCATTTGTCGAACGCCCTGGTGTAATGCTTCTCAGCGCATTCTTAATTGCCCAGTTGGTGAGTATTGTACTCCCCTTAAAACGTAACCTTGTTTCATTAACGTTTGATTCGTTTTTCAATAAGTTGTATTCTGAATGAGCTGTGGTTTGTTTTTTTTTGTCAGATTGCTACAATTCTTGCTGTATATGCAAACTGGCAATTCGCAAGAGTTAAGGGAGTCGGATGGGGATGGGCCGGAGTTATCTGGATATACAGCATTGTCACATACATCCCACTCGACTTCTTGAAATTCATCATCCGATTCGCATTGAGTGGCAAAGCTTGGGATTCCATGATCGAAAACAAGGTACAAATACAGCCACACACACAACACATACCAGTATATAACATGTAAAATGTGATCTCTAATATCTGTTCTTTCATTTTCTTGAAATTTTAGACCGCCTTCACAACGAAAAAGGATTACGGTAGGGGTGAGAGGGAAGCTCAATGGGCAGTGGCTCAACGCACCCTCCACGGGCTATCAACCGACACCTCAAACCTGCTCCATGACAAGAACTACAGGGAGCTGAACGAAATCGCCGAGCAGGCCAAAAGGCGGGCTGAAGTTGCAAGGTATCATTATTAACATAAGGTTTTCTTAATTTCATTAAAATTGAGGGATAGCAACCATAATTTACCCTTTGCATGCATCATGATAAAGATTATCCTAGTAACAAAAGTTTATATCTTACAAGAAAAATGATACAGGCTGAGGGAGCTCCACACTCTTAAGGGACACGTTGAATCTGTGGTGAAGCTCAAGGGCTTGGATATTGAGACCATCCAGCAACACTACACTGTTTAAAGAGCAGAAATGGATGGCTGTGACCACAAGGAGGGGCAAAATCATAAATTTATATATGTATATTTACATATATATATATATATATAAATAGTTAGAAATACCCCTACACTGTGTGTGCTCCATTCTTTTATTTCATGTTTATAGAATAAAGTTTTGTTTATTATTAGTGTTAGGAAAAATAAAAAATAAACATTGTTTATGGTTCTTCAAGATTTGTTTTGTCCTGATTGAATGTGTACAGAATCTGTTTTTTAATCTTGTTTGTTTTCTGAATTATAATCAGAAGGATCATTTGTACTTTATCCCTTCAAATATTATATGTTATTATTTTTTCATCTTTATCTATCTATCTATCTATACCTATATAGCACAATTAGTTTTTTACCATTGTGAATTAATTAAGTTATCCTTATGCAAATTTGATTGAACTATTTAATTTAGAGTTTGCTAATGAAATGGTGTCAAAAAAAAAAAAGAGTTTACTAATGAAATGAATGTGCTTTGCATGCTTCTCACTTGACTTTTTTTCCCCTACACTTGAATTATTTAAATAAATTTAGCTATTATATTTATTGAATAAGTTAGGATATTAAAAAGATCTAATTTGATTAAATAAGTATAATGATATTTTTAATTAATCATTTTGATTTTGAAAAATTACACGTATAAAAATAAATATCTTTCTCTTTCAAATTATGTGTAAGTAGAAATTTAAAGTAGAAAAATATCTAAATAACAAAAAATATAAAAATATTGTAACAACGTTATTATATAAAAACAAAATGTTAAAGTTTATAATAATTGGCCAAATAATTACATCTTTTAAGCACAAAAGTTATTTTATAACTTTCAAATATATGTAATACATAAAAAAATAGACAAAAATCTAAAAAATTATATAAAATATTATGTTAACTAGATATGCATTAGTTCTTTTATTATTTGATTTTTTTAATATAATTTGTGATTTATTTTTAATTTTTTAATAAAATTTTGAAAAGTGTTTTAGCTGTCATTCAAAATGTAAATATTACTTTTAAAACTATGAGTGGTCATTAAAACACGTATTCATATGCCAAGTGATGCCAAATTGGATTCAACAAAGAAATTGAGTTGAACAGGTCAGTAAACAAGGCCAGAGCCGGCTGCGTGGAGAAAAAAAGGCTAGTTCGTCAAGTCAATTTATATCTAATCTTTTTTTTATATTTTCAATTTCGATTCCATCAATTAATATAGAAACATTTTTATTTTTCTTCTTAATTTTTTTCTATTCTATAATCTTAAAAAATTGTAGCTTTGGGTATATCATTATCACCAATTTTAGTATACTTATCCTAAATTAAATATCTATCTTTGAGAACCATGGGTTTGACATATCATCATTTTTCCGTCGGAAATAAACAGTTTTCTTGTAGTGAGGCATTTTTTTTCTAAAATCTGATAGACATTTTAACAAGCATGATATATGCATATATAAAGGGTAATTACAACACCACCCTTAATTAGATTGTCTAGTTACACAGACACCCCCTCTCACTAATGGCCTTCCTAAAGATCCCAAAAGAATGAAGGATTTCCCTAAAAAAAAAAAACAAGACAATAGTAAAGAATGAGAAAAAGACCAGCGTTACCTCCATCAGATTATACACAAAAAGTATTGAATAATTACAAATACTCCCTTAAAGTTAACTCAATTACATAAAAGCCCTCATAGTTAGAGAAATTACAAATACCACCATGAGCAGTGTGTGGTTTGTAATTATTCAAGGTGTTCCTCATAATCCTTATTCAAACCTCGCGGTGAGTATTTTTCCTAAATTTTCATAGTTTGGTTGTTCGGTAATTAAATTAAACTTGAAGGGCATTCATGACTACCCCGAGAAGTCCAAATCCTTTGAGCTTGATATTTTTTTTTATAACAGCTGCGCAGTCTTAGACTGATGCAACATTTTTTTGTTTGATTCAGAAAAGCAGTGCACCACTGCAACCCAAACTAAACTTCAAGATGATTGATTGCTCTGTTCTCCAATCACAAAATGACCAAAATCAACAAAATTCTAAGTCAACTATAGGAAATCAACCCTGTGGACTGGAAATGAAATATTTTCCAGCGTATTGAAAACTCTAACATCTTTTTCTTGCTCTATATAAGTTCTCATAATATTCAATCTCTAAAGATAAGCTAAACATCTTGATATTAGTACATTACCATTTACCACTACCATGGCACAAAATGATCAAGTTGCTGTGATCATGGTTCCATTTCCAGCTCAAGGACACCTTAATCAGCTCATGCAGCTCTCCTGCCTCGTATCCGCCCACCCCCGGAACATCCCCGTCTACTACGTCGCCTCTGCCCTCCACAACCGCCAAGCGAAAGCTCGTGTCAACGGCTTAAACCCTCAGGACATGGCCAAAATCCAGTTCCATGA
>JBBMKE010000002.1:13074835-13093781 GCA_037834125.1 Lippia alba | reverse complement strand
CATCGCCGTGGGGGAACTGCGCCTGGTCACTGTAGTACACTCCGCCTTCGTCCCAACCAGACATCTTTCTTCTTCCTTGATTTCTCTCTCTCTCTCTCTCTCTCTAGTTTGTGAAAGTGAAATGCAGAATGGTAGAGAATTCGAGGGTTTGGTGATTTGGGGGAATGGGATATGGGATTTTGGCGGGAAGGATTTGGCGCGAAAAGTGGATCACGTGGGTAGCACGTGTGGGTTTGAGCGGGAAGTCTATGCGGACTGACGGAGTTAGGAGTGTTGAAGGTTAAGCTCGGATTGCCAACAGGGGTTGGCTAAGTGGTTGAGGGTTCTTTATTGAAGGCAAAGACTCAAGTTCGAATCCCTGCAACTACTTGGAGTGTGTGCGTAATTAAAAGCAACTAAGGGCGAGGTCCCAGATTCGAATTCCCGCTTGGGTGTGCGTGTGTTAACACTACAAAAAAAAGGTTAAGCTTGGATAAATATTTGGGTGTGCGTGTGGTAACACTACAAAAAAAAAAAAAAAAAAAAGGTTAAGCTCGGATTATTTATCGTAGGCTTTTTGATAGTAACTCAATATTCGATGTGTGTATAGCTAAAAAATATATATATTATTGTTTAAATATTCTAAATTTTATTTTTTATTAATTTATATTGTATAATTATTTTTAATATAATTATTAACTTACGATGAATCAATGAGTAGATAATTATGAGATAATGTTATATCAGTAAATAGTAATTAAAATAAATTACAAGATATGAGGAAAAAAAGTTAAAAATAAATATTAAAAATTATATTAAAATAAAAAGAAAAATAATTTAATGAAATGGCAAAAGGAGAAGTTAAGTGATAAATAAAAAATTAATATGTTGTCGGAGTGATAAAAATAAATAAATAAAAAGAAAAAAATACAACAAATCAAAGCAGAGAAAACTTTTTTTAAAAAAAAAAAAAGTTGAAAAACAGTGTCATGGTTAATATAATAGCTAGTATGATATTCAAAATATACACGTTCAGAAATATTTTCAAAAAGGGGTATGATACTTTATCTTTAGGGACACCAAATGACCAAAAAAAAGACACAATTGTTTTAAAATAAATTTATTATGTAACAAATATCGGATACAATTTTTATCATGTAATAAGTGTCCGACATTCGACACAATATAATAAAATTAATAATATGTTTAAAAATATTCGTAGATCGGACAATACGAAGCAACAATATTTCCGAAATCAATGTCATATTCTTACGAGTAGTTTAATTTGATGTGTACTAAATACTAATCCAATTAGTTTGAGTTATGAAAATATACAAACCTATTAAATAGTTCAATATCTAATTTTGAACTTGTTTACTTTAATATATTTAAACTTTGTTAATAATTATTCCTAACTAATTAGTTACTCCAATAGTTTTATTAAAAGGCATTATTAGCCACATATTTATATTCTGTGTGACTAGACTAGGATGATACTTTTGGTAGATTAATTTAAGATTTACTAACCTTTTACATATATGGTTGTATGTATTATTATTTTACACTAGTAAAGAAAATCATCTTTTACCAAAAGTTACATGGTATTTAGAACCAAACTTTACTCCAACTACAAACCGTAAATTTTTTTCTAGCGGCCGTCCTCTACTTCAAGAATTTTTTATGGCCATCCACTGCCCGATTTTTTTTTCCCAACTTTGTCTTGGCTCTCGGAGGTTGTTCAGTCTCGTCGTTTCGCTGTCACCATTAAAAACTTGACCAATTATTCAAGCTCCGTCGAGCTTGGTTTGGACGATTTACTAAAACAATAATCTTCTTATGCATGAATCAATGTCCAAAGAGCATTCGATCTTCCATAAAAGCATCAACGGGTCTTATTCTTTTTGTTGTGTTTGTGGACGACATTGTCATTACAGGAGATGACAACTTGGGGATACAACAATTAAAGTCATTCTTCACTGCCTAAATTCAAACCAAAGACTCGGGGCAGTTGAAGAATTTTTTAGGCATTGAAGTTGTCAGATTCCATCTTGGCATCTCCCTCTCTCTTAACGAAAATATACTCTTGATCTATTGTAAGAAATGGGAGCTAAACCTACTGACTCACCTATGAAAGTCGATGCAAAGTTGCCAGACAGCGGGGGGAGAACCATTAGACAATCCGTAAAGATGCAAAAAGTTCGTCACAAAACTAAACTACCTAATGGTAACTCGACCTGATATTTCATTTGCAGTCAGTACCATTAGTATTAGTCAGTTCTTCAACTCGCCTAGAACCTCTCACTAGGATGCCATTATAAAAATTTTGAGGTGTTAAAAGAAGTCACTCGGCATGGGTTTGTTGAATAAGAATCATGGTTATGTCGACCTTGTCCGATACACTGATTATGCAGGGTCCATATCTGATAAAAAGATCCACCTCTGGGTATTGTGTTTTTGTTGGGATAAACTTACTCTCATGGAAAGTAAGGAGCAAAATGTGGTATCAAAATCAAGTGCTAAAGCAGAATACCAAGAAATGGCTTACACATTTTGTGAGTTAGTGTGGATTAGATGCATGTAAGAAAGTCTGGGGTCCCGGCAAACTCAGGCGATGCACATGACAATCAAGCAAATATCCATATAGTTAACAATCTAATGTTTCATGAGAGAACAAAATATATTGACATTGATTGTCATTTTATTCGAGAAAAGATACTTCAGAATATTGTCAAAATGACTCTTGTCCAAACAAATAATCAGAGATTGATATATTCACCGGGGTGTTTACATCTGCACCCCCTGTGTGATTGAATAATTACAACTCGTTCCCCTTTAGACGAAAATATTACACAACCTACCATTCCAAGTTTGAAAAATTACAAATAAGCTCATTCCGGTTGGATGTTTTACAAAATTATTCTTGAATTGATTATATCTCACCACTAATTAGTTCCTCATAATAACTCACACATTATTCTCAAGTGATAGACACTTAATTTAAGAAGTTTTTTGGAGGATTAACACATAATTCATTTGTAAATTGATATTCATAATGACTTTTTCCCCCCTCAATTAGCGGTGAGGAACTAACTAGTAGTGAAATATAATCAATTAAAAAAAATGAAAAATCCTATCAAAATGGGTTCATTTGTAATTTTTCAAACTTGAAAGGGTAGATTGTGTAATATTTTCATTTAAGGGAGTACGAGTTGCAACTACCTAATCTCGCATGAGGTGTAGATGTAAAAATACTCTATATTCACCAAAGCTAGGAACATATGGCATATATCCTCCAACTTACCTATGGTCTAGTGCTGACTAGTTAGATCATAAGAGACAAACTTTACCTGATTCTATAAGAGATCAAGAATTCGAAACCCATTTGTTAAAAAAGTCCCTTCGAGAGAGCTTTATTTGTCGCTCGACTCAAACTCAATTAAATGAGATATAAAAAAGAATAAAAATTCTCCAACTTGACGGGGTGTGTTAAAACAGCATATCAAACACATGTTTATATTATATGTTGCTAGACTAGAATGGTATTTTTGGTAGGTTAATTTATTGTTTTTCAGCCTCTTTTGTGTATTAGGGTTGTACGTATTATAATTTTACACAAGTAATAAAAATCATCTTTTACCAAAGCTCACAAGTTTGGTTGAAATCTTTTTATTAATATCCTTTATATTTATTTGAACAATGATTATATTGAGGACAACAATGTAAATTACATTATGAAATAACGACAAAGAAACCTAATCTAATCCACCACATCCATTAAGCTCCTCTTTTAACACAACGACCAAGATATTATGGATGATAATTTAGCTCACCCAACATAATCAACTTATTCAACTACAACCACACCTTAATAATTTGTGCACTCCTACATCTACAAGGTTGTGAACAACAGCAGCGACAGCAACAATAAGAAAAGAGCAAACTGAAAATAGGAGAATTACAAAGAAGCCCCCTTATGGGAGAAAAGCGTTGTTTGCCCTAAGATAATGAAATTCATATACATCAAGCTGTTAAATGCTGTTTGTTAAGGGGCAGCTAAACATGGATAATCTAGACCAAATAATAATATATACCTATATACACAATAGAAACTTTATCTAGATTGTAACATTATAGTTAAAAAAAGTACATAATTAGTGGTTTTTCCTTTAACTATTTAATTTTCTTTTGTAACATACATATCCTTCTTGATTTAAATACCACAGCGCACCTTGAGCCGCATGCTCGGCTGCATCCTTCTTCCTTATTCGGGGTTCCCCATAGAACTCGAATATCTCATTTGGTATTTCTTCCATTACCAATACAACCTTGTAAATGAATCTGCAAGAAATGTGAACCATCACAGGTGTTACGACGTTGAGAGAAAGTCAAGCTAAACACTCGAGTATTCTTAGGGGTCTAAATGTAAATCAACCTAATAAGTATTTGATGAATGCCATTTTTGGTCCCTTCATTTGAATCATTTTCATCCCTGATTCTTTTTTTTTTTTTTAATCCCTAACATTCAAAAATAGTAGTGCCTCAGCCCTTGATGTGATTTTTTCGACTGGGACATGTTATATAATTGTAAGGGGATAATAGCCTTGCGCAAAAATCTCAGAGATAAAATGTGCAAGTTTGTCATTACACTTAGGTGCAACCATTTGGGGGTAGTTGGGGAACCAGAAATGATCCTCTTATGAAAAAGAAGTTGCAACCAATCTTGTTCCTTTTTAAACATTGGGGACTAAAGTAATACTTTGAAAAAAATTTAAAGTACCAATAATGACATTTGCCAAAATTATTTTTTTAATGATTACATTAATTTGCCCCCCAAAAAAGGATACAAGTTAATCCATTCAAATGATGATGACAATAAATGTTGTCGTAAGTTGATTACTTACTCCTTTGAGTGGCACGGTCCGGCCTCTTGGCAACACTCAAAAACAGGTGGTTTCCAGCAGTTAGCAGCACAAATCTCATATAGACGTGATTTTGCTGATACGTTAGACAGAGAAGCTCCTAACATACATAATCATGAGTAAGAGAATATGATGAAAACGAGAGTGAGCTTTCAAAAGTCTAAATTCAGTACCTGTTCCTTGAGGATTGGAGCCACATCCACTGTTTAGATTGGGTGGCGAATCATTTTTGCAGCCATTACTGTTAAGGGGCTGTGTAAAATGTAATTTTGGAGGACGTTCTTTAGTAGGTGTGGAAATTTTGTGAGCATGAGAGGTGGATGTCTCTTTAATAGAACACATTTTGACATCAGGGTCCCTTTGAGAATTTTCCAGCAGTATGTTGTGATTAGCAGTTTCATTTGAAGGTGTCTCGTCATAACCTATCAATTTGGCTTCCTCCTTCTTGCTTTTTGTAAGCACTTCCTCTAGTGATTTTGTCTTGGATTTGTAACCTTTAGCCTGCAACGACCCGTAAACTTAGATGGTAACTCTCATTTCATAGTCGAATTATGCAATTCTAGATGAAAATTATCAAAGGAAAACCTTGACATATACATATATATGGTATTGAGGGATTTGTTATCTTTTGCCAAAGAAAACAAATTCCACTGCAGGAGGAACTAGGAACAGCAGACTTAAACAGATTAACAGTAGAAAGAAAAAGTGAGAACTAAAATAAAAAGATAATACTAAAAATTGTTTGTGAAAGATCACCTTCAAGGATTCAGATAATTGTCTTGCAGCCATCTTCTTGGCAGCTTTTCCACTAATATTGGTGGCTGAAGCAATGACAGAAATATTTCCTTCATCGACTTTAGCTTCACGTGTGAATTTGCCATCTTTCTTTGATGAAGAAAACTGCACCTCCAAGTAATGGGATTGGCAAAGTTCATGAAGTTCCCGAAGAGGGTTAAGCTGTAGCTTCGAAAGACTAATAATAGGATCCATCAAGAACAACATCATCTTCCAAACAAGCATCAAGTCAAATCTCGTGTCAAGAAATATGGCTCCAATACACGACTCCACCAAGTCACCAAGAGCCTGACCCATAATTACAGTTAAATTAGTTTTCATTGTTACCATTAATAGGAAGAGAAATTAAATACTTTCGACATTTTTCATAATCTCTAAATTGGCTGAGCAACTCATTCAGGAGGTATTCTCAGTTATAACAACTTCAGTTTCAAGAATTTTTCATGCAAAAGGACAAAATTCGGTAAAGATAAGGATAAAGAATTAAAACCTTTGGACAAGCTCTCTCTTCAATATGGCCTTTCACTGTTGCTGATCTCCCATTGTTGTTCACATATTTAGTCATTGATTCACGCAGAACACTAGAATCACAAATTACAAATTTGTGAAAGGACCATCGTGCAGCCACATCAGCAAACGAAGTGTTGTTCACTGATATCGATCTCAAATCTGTTAAATGGCCAGGTTTTAAGTTTGGATATGCTGAGTATAGATAGGAAGTGATCAAGTAATCCAAGACAGCGTCTCCAAGAAATTCAAGTCTCTGGTTCAAGCATTTTGAATATATATTAGCTCCAATGATTGGAAATTTCAAAAACTAACTATATATTTGGTTCTAAGATTTTAGGAAGGTAAAGAAAAGAAATAAGAGAAGGAAAACATACTTCAGTGATTGGTAGCTAAAGAAAATAGGAAGTAAAGAAAAGAACATGAAATATTAGAGAAAATTACAATACGAAGAAGGAAAATCATTTCCCTCACAAAATGGTGAGGAAAAGGGAGAGAAAACAAGCAAAAAGCTTACTCTAATACATAAAACATTATGCTGTTATTCTACTCCATAATTCAATTCACTCTTATTAATCAGTGCTTTCATTTCTTTTTCTCAATGGGAAAATTTACTATCCTCATTATTTTTAATAACCACCAAACAAGTCAAGAATTTTGGATTTCTTTTCTTTTCTTTGCATTTTCCTTTCCTTGACAAGAACCCTAGAACCAATTAGTGTAAATAATTTTTGCATTGATTAGATGTCGAGGATACCTGATAGCAACCTCCTAAATGGTTGTTGAAGGATGGATGAACAAAAGCCAGAATGAGCAAACCTTTGTTGGAAAACTTGTATTCTAACAGATTTTCAAGGCCATCAACATCAATTTGATCAGAAAGAGGCAAAAATGCCTGGCTGGCGGAGCAAATATTATCGATTTTTGAATGTGGAAGATCCACTTTTATGCCGATCCAATTAAGAAATGCAGTTGCAGCTTGGAATCCACTATCAACGATGAAAGCTCCAGTAAGTGCCTCAACAACATCAGAAATGGTCTTGTTGTGTAACCAATGATGACATTTGTTGCATCTAACTTCAAGATTGGCATTATATTTCTTTCCATAACCTCGAGAGTGAATACTTGCCATAGTTTCTACTTCACAAGATAAAGGACAACGACGGCCCAATGCAAAGAATTGGTCCGCCTCGAATGGTTGATCACGTATATATACCTGAAAATATATTTTGGAGAAATTAAAAAAAAAATTTACATTATAAAGAACAACCAAAAAAAGCATAAATGGGCAAAACTCCTTTGTTCTTTATGTTGAATAATAGGTGGCCGAGTGGGATCAAAGAAACTAGCAAACTGATTGTGAGGTTTAGATATGGATCTCATGTTCTGCATAACTATAATGATAAATAACTGTCTCATCTAAAAACTTGATATTGGAGGAGAGACAACACAAATCCAAAATGGATTGTTCAATATGGACACAGGATAATTCATTCGAATCAGTTACCTGTAAGTTGTTTGTTGTTGCCAGCTTGAGCAAGTTAGAATTGTTGACAATGTTGGAACGCTTTCTAGTTAGCTGCCCTTCATCTAGAGCATCATGCTTAAGAAAAAGACGTCTACCAACTGCGAACTTGAGAAATGCATCTCCAAGCACTTCGAGCCTTTCAAGAGAGAAGTTTTCGCAGCATCTTTCTGTTGTGATAGCTTCAAGAATCTGATCCGATTTCAAATGAATTAGTATTATCTTACAAATGTATTTTAGGAAACAGTTTTAATGTTGAAGGAGAATGTCTACAAATTCGTCTAATATTTAATCGAAAGATATACAGACTTATCATAGAAAATCTTACATGATCAGCAGTAACTTGTGCCCCTTCTGGGAATGAAGCAACAAATTTGTCCTTCAATTCAATGGCCACAAGAAAGCTCTCAAGCCGATGCATGATTGAGGGTAACAGAGACAGTGAACTTCCAATATCTTTAGAAAAACCAATAATTTTCAACTGACAAATCTCTGGAGGTAATTCAATGAAGTATTCTTCTTTTTCTCGCCATTCGTCTGAATATCAGCATCCAACATGTCCAATGCACAGAGCAAAAGGGGGAACGAAAATCAGCCAAGAATTACTCAAAAAATTACAATGTGTTAGTACGCATTTGAGGAAAAGAAAAATTATACCTGAGTGTTTCTTTTTTCGCAGCAAGTTGTCCAAAACAAAAAGTTGCTTGGCTTTCAAAAGGGGTTGGTCGGGGTACGCAAGACGGAGATTGAACCTTTAGAGAAATTTGAACCATCAGAACAAAAGAAAGTTATATTACAGCCAGATAATAAACACATGAGTCACAAGCATAGATCGTACAACCAATCAGAAATATGATATGCCAACACTCAAGTCCCAGAATCAGAATGGGCAAAAGAATTTCAAAATGCATCCATGAATATCTGATGATAATATATTATTCATATGTGAAAATCAAGCTATAGAATGCATGAGGACTTAATGCATGTCAAACCAAAAGGAGTTGTAATTAAGAGAAAATAATAAACTAGTAATAATCTGTTCTGAAAACTCTAAGTACGAGCTAACTCAACGATGTAAATAGTTACAAAACCAATATCTATCATTCTGATGAGAGCTATAGAATAAAAGGAAGGTTTTCTAGAAAATTCTAATTGAACTACTTTCTAAGAGGAAGGTTTTGTAGAAAATTCTAATTGAACTACTTTCTGTACATAGAATGAAGTTGAATTTGGAATAGCTCTCCACCATATCACAGCTCCACGCGCTTAGTTTAATCCCAAAGCTAAAAATTTAGCTAATATCAACATTTTCTTTATAAGTCGGACGCTATCTGGAATAAATGGGGATTTAAGGGTCAGACAGAAAAAGGAAAGGACATTACTCACGTTTTACTGTAGTGCTCCGCATGACTTCTTGAATCATCATATGAGCTATGTCCACTTTTTTCTCGAAAAATATCAGAAACAAAGAAGAACGTATTTTTGCAGGGAACATACACCAAACTGTTCACAACATCATCTACACTTTTCCAACCATTGGCAAGGTACAACTGGTCATTATTAGGCCGAGAAGTTTCTTCATCAACACCAATGCTTGGATGTCTGAAAATTGGTGATGACAAACACCTTTTAATTAGATTCCAGTCTACAGCGATTTTGTCATATTCATTCTGAATAACAGGAAGCATAAGATAGAAGGTTGATGTGCTTGATCTGCGATCATCATTGTTTTGTAGTTGTACATATTCCGGTACCAAGTTATGCCTATCAATAATAGTTTTCAGAAACATTTGCTGGAACAGTTCTGCTGCAACGATCTGTGTAATCCAAATACAAAATTCAGATGCAAAATATTTATCATCATGGTGAACTATTTTAAGGAAGAAGGGAACAACTCTACCTCATCTTTATCAAATCTAACAACTCCAGATGGAATAAGCTGTGTCATCACCATCCGACCATGGGCCAAACAAAGATCAATTTTCATTTCAGCAGCTTCACCAGGGAGTGAATCTTGCATAAAAAGACCAAACTTTCTGTATATTCTATCTGCCGGATTAGGACTAAACTCGATGTAGTAGAAATTCAGAAAAGCAAAACCTCCCACTTTTGTCCATGGTTTCCTAAGGGCAGCAGGAACAAGCATCTCATGTAGTTCTGCTCGTGACTCCTCCTCTGCATCAAGTTTTAAAAAAACACTAATTATGTACTTTCAGTTTAAAGACCAAGCAATTTATAGTAATCACATCCACAAACCATTGGTGCCATCAAAATCAGGCAAGTCCTCAGTAGATTCCTCAGGTTTATCATCTTGCTCGGGTAAGAGATAATCCGTGAGTGCTCCAACTTCATGTAATGCCTGACATGCTTTCAAACAGGCATCCCTCTTAGCCGCTTCTATTGAAGTTTGTGGTTCGCTGACAATTTGATGAATTGGAGCATTGGCTGGGAGAATTATGGTACAAACAGTTCCATCTGTGTCATCATAGTAAAAGAACTGGGGCTTTGGATTGAAATACCTAATACAGATAAAATACCAAATGATAAGCATTATGACTCCAAATCAGGGAGAGAAGCCAAGAAAAAGTAGGAATAAGATCATACTCATCATGAGGAAGTTTTGAACAAAAGCGATACAGCAGCGAAACACTTGATACCAAACTAATAGTGGCCCCTGTACTATCCACTTTATAGGTTCTTTCCTCAAAATCACTAGTTGGTATATGAGATTTTCTTGATGAAATTTCTGCATTCATTTGATCTTCATTCTTTTTAAAATGTTCAATTAGATTGAGTTCCCTTGGGTTGTCCCTGCAGTGTACAGAATTTTAGATATTTAACTTTGTTCATAAAATACAATAAGGAAAAAGATTTCCATAAGCACTCTAACAAGGCACCTGTCCACCAAAAACACATATTCAGATTGGGGCATGCGGGCACGACCTCTAGATTGAATAAAACTCGCAACTGTTTCCGGAAGATCAAAGCGTATTACAAGGCAACATGTCTGAATATCAAGTCCCTCCTCACCCACTTTCGTAGCAACTAAGAGATTTAGCTGCCAAAATAATTAAATCAGGAAAATTAATATGGATATTACCAGAATTTGGGCAAAATCCTTTATGAGAAACAATTAGGTCAACCATATTGAAAATGAATGTACAAACCTAAAGCAACCCAACATTTTGTCCAAAGAAATTCTGTTCATAATGGGAAAAACAAAATGAAAAGAATAGAAGTTAGGATATAGTAAGCGTTACCTCACCAGAACGGAACTTCTCAAGAATGACGTTTGTATTTTTACGTGACAAAAGTCCAGAGTGCACTCCCACAAGGGAATCGCACCTCCAGGAAGATAAAAACTTAAGATTTCGGAGTATATAAGAGAGGGATCTTGCAGTAACAATCCTACTGACAAATATTATGCATTTCATATTAGGCTGCAACCTGTGAAGAAAATTAAATCAATCATGATGCATATAAGAAATGACAGTTACATAAATTTTAATCACGTTGATGAAAGTCCTTGTAAATTGCTCGATGGGAGAGGACTGGGTTGATGATGTGCAAAATGGTGAAGTAGTCATGTGTGTCAGCATATTCAGAAATGCTTTGCTGCAGCACTATAAGTATATAGCAATAACAAAGCTTCCAAAATTATTATGAATTTAGGCTGAAATTGCAAAGCGAACAAGAGACATTCTAAGAGATATTGACTCAACATTCAAAGCTTAAGTTTCAATTACTACACGTTAGAATACTTAAAAGCTTTGACCTGGTCATTTTAACAACTATGAAGCTTTGTAATGTAACAATGCATGCTGTGGGAATACTATTCAGATAAATATTAGAGTAAACGTATGGCCTGCCTAGCTGGGAGCTAGTACAAACCCCTTGGTGTTTTCATGTTAAATCTTCAAGAAGCCATAAAGTTACTTTCTGAGACGTTATTGGAGCTCTATATTTCAGTTATCTACAATCACTTATTATTTTTAACTCCAGATTCTTGTCATCCTGTTGCACTGATAACAGAAAATTCAGAAGGCCAAATCATGACTTAGGCAAATCACTTTCGAAAAAATTATGGTCTATCATATTGGGATTGTCATAAATTTCTAGGGCAATAGAAACCAACCTAAAGCCGGATAGAATTCCGATTAACCGTAAGAGCTTTCTTGAAAAGTAAGGATCCTTCAAAACCTCAACACAGGACAAATCAGCTGCCATGTCATCTGTCGAATAATAGGACAAAAGCTCTTAACGTTAAAAGTAGAAATAGTTTATAGCAAAATTCAGTAAAAACTCGTTCACCAGCGCAGGGAAGTGCCATCCAGATTGAAGCATAATGCATACTAAATAAAATTTTATGGTCAGAAAAGTAATAAATTGCTATCGCTTCAGAGGAAGGCAACTAATAGAAGAACATCCATTAGAAATAATAACTGAAACCAATTGCAGCTGCATTGAGGCAGCATTCTTAGAGTACCTCCGGTGCATTCAGAAGCAAGGACTGAGGCAGCCTGATACAAGTATTTGTTGCATAAGTTTCCATCGCAGCAACTCGCTTCTTCCTCCAGTTCGATGTTTTCAAAATGATCACCCTTTAAAGAGATGTAGCTGGCCTTTGGGAAAAGCAAGAGTAAATTAGAAGTTCAGTAAAAAAATCAGAGGCTTCAATAACACAGCACTCAACCTTGGAGCAGGGGTCTAGGGCAAAAGGAATAATAATGTTAGTCAAGATCACTTGCAGTAACAACTGTCTCAAGACTCATGACTACGATGGCATTAATAGATATCAGAAATCCAAATCAACTGAAGCTACAAGCAAAAGTTTAGAGCAAGAAGTGAGAAGAGAATGCAATTGTAATTCTTAAATTTTTATTGCATTCTTCCAGTGTGGCGCATCTCTTCCTAGCCTCTGATATTTTTTAAAATATGAGGCCCATTGTGGACCAGAGAAAGTTTGGTGGAAGTATTCATTCATTGTGAAAAGTTTTGTCTATGTGAATATACTTTTGACGGTCTATGATGTTCTCAGGACTTGTGCACAATGTTGTAATGATACTATGACAAAGAAGAGGACTTTAGACGCGACATGCTGCTATATTGTTTTATAGCATTATTAGGTAAATTTTTAGAGAAAATCATTGCACTTGTTCAGTTTTGTGGGTTGTACTTATACAGGTTTCACAATATTGTCACATGCTCTGCTGTCCCATATACAGCCTGGAACACCTTGCAATAAGAATGCAAACCACGAAAGGCAAAAAACTTAATAAGACAAAATCATGGAAAGGAAAGAGTAATAAGAATAGCATATGAGAAAGTGAGAGGCATTTTGACTTTTACTACCTTAGAACAATCACGTGGATGCTAAATTACGTAGCAGTGTCAAACATATCAAATCCAAATACAACAAAGTTAGGGATTTTAGCAGTAGGACACAAAAACTAACTATCGTGATCCTCACCTGTAATGCCCCCCACAATCCAAGGTTTTCTAGACAAAAGATTAGATTAGAATGCAGCCTCTGAATCAATTTTTTGGTGCTCCTGACAATACTCTGATCAGCTGAGTTCATCCGGAGTGGCAACATACACTGTTTCACCACAGAGGTATTGGTTCAATAGTTCATATTGACTAAATTACAAATTAATGAGTTCCATCATGCAGTACCTGATGCTTTATCTCCTCAAGTTTCTTAGTATAAACATTAAGAGGGGAAGAATAGTCATTCTTGATTGAACCATAATAATAAACATTTACTATGGGGGATGTGACAAATTTCTCCAGTTCATCCTTATCTTCAACGGAATAAACCTACAAAAGAAAAGCATCAATTTTATTTTGTGTGAGAGAGGCCAACAAGGTAGATGCAGACACAGAATATCCGGTCCCTAACAGTTAAATCCCACCTTTTTACCTTTTATAGCTTTAAAGGACATACGCAACATTATTTTTTCAATAAATACATTAAGCATATACAAACTCGTCATTCGAAACGCACCTTTGCACGCAACAAAGCCTCAAGACCATCAATTGAACCACCTGACATAAATTGAAAGCATGCTAATGCATCAGTAAGTCAAAAAGAATATCAAGTTCCAATCTTCTGGGTGGAAAGAATCCAGGTTTTATGGCATTCTACAGTCAAAACACATTCTAAAGATTCAGATACAATAAGAAAAGTGCAAATTGAGCATAATGAGCTTCTACGGCAACTCAAATTAACCGATTTTCTAAAAGAAGGATGAGCAAGGAGGGCCTAGTAGATACTGAAAATGGGACCCACATTTATAGGCCCACTTAAACAATATGTAGAATCAACCCAAGGGGTAATTTTCAGAGAGCGAGTCCTATTGGAAAGGCAGGCCCAGGCTATAGAAGGAGTTGATGAGGGCATTGCATGCCCATAAGATCCCTCATCCCTGGTATATAGAGAATTTTAAATTGGTTCATAGGTGGGCTTAACAAGGTTCTGGAGCAACTTGAATTAACCTCTTTCAACACGCAAGAATGCCTATTGAGATTACTGTACCAGACCTCTCTTGAGCACTCCATTCCTTGGGGAGAGGGGCCACAGTAAGAGTCTAAAGACAGATGAGAAAAATAAGACGGCACCAAATTTCACATTTGTAGGTTGCATTGGCTGAAAAACCAGCCTCGTTGAGGATGAAGAAGGGGAAAAGGAACTAAAGAATGCAGAAGGAGAGAGGGAATTTTAAGTCGAACTATGTCGTTAAGTAACTTTTTTTCCTCGAAATGATAACAACAAATCAGGATTGGCAGTTAAGAGTGACTTAGGAAAGTCAGAGGAACTTGGTTGAGTTCTTGTACAACTGTACTAGGTTCCATCATCTCAGTTAAATTAAAAAACAATGTTTCTGATACGAGGCCACAATATCTCGGTATAACAGTGACTAAGCCTGATGCGGCTAACTAAGATTCAGTTTGATTGAGTAATGAGTACAAAATTTTGAAAAGGTTGAAACCCCCTCTTGGACAGTTCAATTTCAGCATCTTTACAAAGTCCAAACACCTGTTGCAGATTAAGCTACACAGCATCAAGAGCCAGTAAATATATTCACCAAGTTCATGTTACGCACTGAACTAGCAACTGAGAACTCTAAACTTCGGATGATTCCTTATATCTTCTTCTTAAAGATTTGTTTTCATATATTGGATGAAAGCTTTATATATCTTGCCATGACACTGAACCGACCTAGTTAAGTAAGAAATTAAAGTATAGAACCACAGGTGACCAACTCGTCGTATATAACATGGTATATGCAAGTTGATAATTGGAGAGTCATATAAGGATGCACTTCAGTTGGAGTTAGATATCAAAATGTTAAGTGTTATACGACATGTGCATACACAAAGGCATGCTTGAAAGGTCGAAAATGAAATTGTAAAATTACCTTTTCCTAATATTGGGGATGCCGTCATGCCAAAAATACGAGGAAGTTTCAAAACATCCGTTTTGTAGAAAATCTACAGTATTTCCATGATAATCCATAAGACCGATAATTAGCCAACAGAAAATAAAAACTGATACAATGTACATATGTATATATTTATGATGATTTCATAACAGTACCTTCATGATTTGAGCGTAGGGATGATTGCTTTCAAGTTGTGCATAATGACATTCATCAAAAATCAGAAGGACAATCATTTCAATTTCGATAAAGCAGTGTGACAGACTTTGTACCATTATTTGAGGTGTCATAACAAGGACCTGAACATGGAAACCAAATTGGGAATGAGTCAAATTCAGTTAAAGTTGTAAACTCACCAACATATATTAGAGTTCCATAGGGCCCAATATTAATTGAGACAGAAAATTGTACATTTGTCATGTACCTGAGAGATGACATAATATAAATCTGGAAAATAGAAAATTTTGGAAGATTTCAACAATGTCCACTTGCCAAACCAAGGAAAACCTTCCTTTGGGTAAGGCGGAAAATTATGAACTATCATAAATGTAAATTGTGAAGTGATGCTATTAATACCATATAGTTGCTCAAAATCAACTCGACAAACCTCATATTGCTCTATCTCTTTTTCCCAATCGTCGTGGTTCTTTGGTGAACTTGCACAACTGTTCCTCACTTTGAAATCAAGAGAATTTTCTATGACCTTGGCTTGCTTCCATTTTCATAAGAAAATTCACAGATGATGTTAGCTGACATAATTGAATTAAGAAAAAATCAACATAAGTCGCTTTCAATAAGCAACAACAAGATGAAGTAGATTATGCTTTCAATAAACTCTACACCTCCCATAAGTCGTGCATTGAATGAATTTATGCTCTCTCTCTCTCTGTCTCACACACACAGATACACATGCGTACACACGACACGCACACACTCATATATGTATACATATGGAGTGGGAGAGAGAGAAGCGATTTCTTATAAAATAATAATAATATAAAAATATATATAATGACTAATCACATAACATAATAGCAATGTATGATGTACTGGTTCAATCAACGATCAATGCAACCCAAATAGCGATAGTCCAACAAAAGGAAACAGAGATATAGGAAAGGGAAAGAACCTGCTGGACCAAAGCAACTGTTGGAGCAAGAAAAATACATATTTTCTTTTGAGGTTTCTTGATTAGGTGTCCCATCTCATAAATAAGTAAAACAGCAATATGAGTCTTTCCACAACCTGTTTCCAGATAAACAACAATATTCTCCTCTAATGCTTTCTTGCAGAGGTCTATCTGGTACCTGTGTGAAACTAACAAAGTCATCTATTTATTCAATGTTCCCTAGTCCACCTATTTAGTATCATGCATCCATTTGAGGGGAGAGTATACGCAGACGTGATAAAACATACAACCACTGAGTAAATATAAATTTCTTCTATGAAACTTCTTTGTTGAAGGTTCTGACTGAAGAAAAATGACTTCATCAATCAGCTGTTAGTTTAACTTCTAAATTCTCATGTCAGCTTATAAGAACACAAATTAAGGAATGTTTTTCGGATTGAAACAAACACGAGACAAAGCAAATAATTAACACCCACATGAACTCAAATTGACCATTTGAGACAGATTTCTTAGCTTTGAGTTGTCGAATACAGATTTCTCCAGAAGACAATAGGTCTCCTGTCCATTCAACAACAGTCATGGATTTCTTTACAAACTCCATTCTATCAAAAATTAACACATAGAAACAGAGATGTATATACAAAAATTGGACTCCTCTGGATGGTCATAATTGGATGTTCTTCATTTAACTAAAATTGCAATTTACAGCAGTGCATTAAAATATTAAAACAAATCAAAGTTACTTGTCGGGAGAAGTGTAGCTTTTTGAGCAAAACCCATAATTGACACTTTTCAGTGTTTTCTTGAACTAGCGACGAGTCTAATCCATACTCAATATCCCACTATTACCCATAAGAAACAAGAGAAGAATGCCTAGGAAAAAGGAAACGCACAGCCCATCTCAGTTGTTCGAATACAACCTAGTGTTGCACGATTGAATTCCTCATGGATTACCAAATCTTGATTAACATATATGACTTCAATATTTGATCATTAGATAGATTAAATATTTCTGCTTAAATATTTGACAAGATCAGGTCGTTATCATTTCAACATATCCGCTTTCTTTAACCATTCAGGATGCAGATAAACAAATTCAGTCATAGCTCAAATCCACGCCACTTTCAAGATGGCTTACCACCCAGATAAATTAATTGCATTCAGACTACTCCCTAACAAAACCTTGTACGGCGCCCTCCAATGATTGTGCACAACAGAAATTCCTCGTGTATGCATTGTGATCTCCAACTTCCCAATTTTATCCAATCATATTTTTCCAATCAACACAGAGCAAACCTCAAACACGTTAAAGAGAAAAACACCACCCAAACAACCCCACTCAAAAAAAAAAAAAAAAAAAAAAGGAAGTTATACAAAAATCAAAGATAAAGCAAAATGCAGTTGCATGATACAAAAGCGACACCCACTAACAAAAATCAGAAACAAATAGACGAAAAGAATGCCTACTTTCTAGCGATCCTTCTGGGGTCTTTCTCAGGGTTATTAGAACTAAGTTGCTGGTCTTCATCGCCATTGAGGGACAGAGTTGAGAGCTGATCACAAATTCCATCTTCTCCGGACTCAGTTCGGCGGAGGACGGTCGTTGCGCCGCCGTTCATGTCGGCGCGTATGCAGCAATCTCCCGGCGTAGGACAGTGAATTGACCTCTGCTTGACTTTGGTCTGGACAAGAGTGGGAACGAATTTACTTTTTAGTGTGAGAGAATATAAAAGTGAAGAAAGTTGCGTAAGAAATGGGGTTTTCCGTTGCTACGACGATTTTTTGCCCCTGGCCTACGAATAAGGGTGATTTTCTAAAAAGGGTGTCCTTTTTTTGGATAGTTTAATTTTGGTGTACTATAGTGCAAGAATGGGGCTTTCCGCCTACAGAGATAGCGGAACTCATAAAAAAAATATTTTTTTTATTAATTTAATTGTTTTTCGCTTTTAGAAAAAGCGGAAATAATGTGTAATGCCGTTTAACCTCGAATTGCCATATGGATAAGTTGACGCCGTGTGAATATGGATTCCGCTTTTGTGAAAAGCTGATTTGAGGAGATTTTTATGCCGAGATATTCACTAATTTCTTGGATTTGGTTTATTCAGAATATTCAGAATACAACAGTGTTTCCGCTAGTAAAAAAAGCGGAATATATTTTTGTATTAGGTTTATTCAGAATATCTAGTAAAAGATAAACTTTAGATTTTTTGTATTTGGTTTATTCAGAATATCTAGTAAAAGATAAACTTTAGATTTCTATTTGCAGAATAAAACAATGTTTCCAATAGCAAAAAAAGCGGAATATATTTTTGTATTTGGTTTATTCAGAATATCCAATAGAAACTAAACTTTACATTTCTACTTCCCAAAAAAGGAGAATTAGAAACGGAATATATTTTTGTATTGCACAGATTACTCAAATTAATATATTTCTTTTTATGAAGACAAATATTCCGAGTTTTGAAAAGCGGAAAAAATATTTTGTTCAGTCTTTCCGCGGTCTGTTAAAGCGGAAACCTTGTATTAATTTTTGTTCAAGTTTTTTATGGCATTACGGACACAAATTAAAAGTAAGTAATATAAAAATTAAATGAAGCCCCAAATATATATATATATATATATATATATATATATATATATATGGATCATA
>JBBMKE010000002.1:12983096-12999429 GCA_037834125.1 Lippia alba | reverse complement strand
AAAAGATGGGACTTAGATTAGCACCTGAATGGCTTTAACGGGCAAGTGGGAGATTGTTAGCAATATTGCCCTTAAAGCAGCATTTATGCTTTACTATTTTCTTGAAAAATCACGAACGATCTTTGAATAATAAACAAAATGATTTTTCCATAGGCAATCACTTCTTTATGTGCTTATTTATGTATGTTTGGATTGACTGTGTTATGCATGTTTTGAACTCCCCTAATCCGATGAGGCCGTTAAGAACTTTGCCCTTATAAGAACAGCACATGAAATAAGTTCTTAACTACATAGGCAATGATTAGAAATTTCTCCAAGTCGGGAGTCCGACAAAAAGTGGGAGTGTCGACTTTAACTCTGCTGAAACTTGCTTATGTGATTATGTCCTTTTGAATGATCACTCAGTTTCATGAAGTGATAAGTGCATATGACGATGCGTTCATAATACATAAGGGTGATTGTTACAAGAACTTCATCACTGAGGTGTCCCGCCGGAGAACATCCCTAAATGGGAAAGGAAGTCTCCTTGAAACTTCCAGATTAAGAAATATCTCACAGGTCAATAACGTGATTCATAAATCCTTAGACTTGAAATACTGTAATGTATCATATGAGCTAACTCTGTAATATTTTTGACATAGGCTCAAAAAAATGTCGACATACTGACATCTGAACCACGGTCTATGTTGAGATTACATAACTGCCATATGCAGAATTAATAATAAAGAGTATATATCAATTTAAAATAGTATGATCCAAATCACATTACATGTAATTTTAATTCCGCACATTCTTATTTTACTTATATCTTCAAATTAGTTTGTACACAAAGTTGAATTTTTCAATCCCATGAAGAGAATCGGTTGTGAAACTTTATATCATAATTATTGACCAAATTCAAAAAATTGACCAGACATTATATGTAATTACTCTTCCCCAACATACTTTAGAATAAGCACTTTTTTTTAATGCAATCAGTTAGCCAGATAGTAAGGAGTTTGACAAGCACCCTCTCATTTATTTTAGCAAAAACCCAAAAAAACATAGATATTACCAGTTTAATCATCAATTAAAGAGAACATACAAAAATATTCGCAAAAATATGAGGCATGAATAATTTCGAACTATTAACAGAATATCTATTAGTGTTATTGGAGGACATATCGTTCACAATCACAATTACGATAATACAACTAGCAATTAAATTTCAAATTACGACAATCAAATCAATCACTATATACACAGCAAAATTCAGGCTAAAATAGAATAAGAACTTAATTCCTTCAATAATTTACATAGAAGTTACACAAAGTAAACATACCAACTCGGAACGGTTAATCCAAGCTCCGCAAGTACACATTATAGTGTTCAATCTTTGTAAGATGTCCACTTTACTCCTCTTATAAGTGTTCATTTCAAGTGGAATCTAATGTAATACTTCAAGTTCAAAGTGTAACATTTTGCTCACTCTCTCGTCTAACCATTTCATTATAATTTTTACCTCTTAATTAGCACGCCCTTTCAACGCAATAGTTGAATGAGGACAGAGATGAATAGTAAAGGAAATCGTTATTACGCCTACCTCTTTTATTTATGAATCTCGTGAATCTTATAAAAATATAATACTCCAATAAATTCCGTCGGAAATGAACTCAATTACAAATCTAATTAAACAACTTGCAAATGTTAAAAAAAATAAAAAATATTTATAATGATCGAGAGATAAAGTCTTGGTCGAATTATAAATCTACACATACCGCAATTAACCCAATCCGGAAATCGAGGAAAATTCAAAGTCGGCAAAAGTCTAACTCCAATCGAATTGCATGGGATTGGAAGTTGAAACTTGAAACCACATCTTTATGACAAACCCTAATGACCGACATTTTGACACATGATCTCAATCAATGTCTTCATTTGGAGCAATGTTTTAAAAACCGGACCTGACGGTCGGACCATCCGGGTTGTCGATCGATCGGCGAAACGAATCGGTCATCACCCCAAAATCGTTTGCCTCAAAATTGTTTTATTTCGTGAAAATCTCTGAAAATCGCGATTGGATCGTTCGAACTGGAGAACCGCTACCAGTTCAAGTGAACCGTTCGGTTCAAAAAATCATATAAATATAAAGATTATTGGACCTAATCTCTAATGTTTTATATAATTTTATTGATTTGAGATGTTTATTTTCTTATTTTGTAATTTTGAATTTTAAATGTTAATGTCACGAATCTTAAATTGTGAATTATGGACGTATATTTTGATAATTTATTTTTCTTTGTTATACATATAAAGTATAACTTGAAAAAAAATGCAAAGTTGAATTTTTAATATTTTTAAAATTATTTTTAATATTTAATATTATTTATTATATAATTATGACGTCATCGGTTCGACCACAGTTGACTCAACGATTGAACCATTAACCCTTGACCCAGTTAATTTTTCGATTCGCTTAACTGTCCGATTTTTAAAACATTGATTTGGAGTCTAATATATGAAAAGATTTAAACAAATCAGCATTAACAAGACTTTAATGCATGATTAAAGTTGGTCTTGGTGGCACAAACCCATTGGACAATAGTGTCTCATTGGCCTTTTCTACGTGAAATGACAATTCTTTTGCATTTTTTAACATTATCTCTCACAGAAGTTACCTTAATTAATTGCAGACATAATCTCTCCAGCTTTCATATGATGTCCACCATTAGTACATAAAATAATGTTAATTAATTAATAAAGATGCTTTATATCAAGTGCCACCATTTGGAAGTATTTATCATTTTTCTAAATCTTTGATGTTTTAAATTATTTCTTTTTCATTGAAAGATATCTTTTGGATTAGTTATGATATATCTGCCTTCAAAAAAAAAAAGTTATGATATATCTATACAAGATTTGCCATCAAAAACGTAAGACAACAGACAATGTTGTCACTTGATTGTCTGATTCCAAGCACACCACATACACACGCACACAACTTTAATTTCTTGAATATTGGGATTACAGAATATGATTATTGTTAATTACTTTTCACCTATTGATTAAGAAATGTTTTGAGTTGGTTACTATAGAAATGAGCACGCAGTTGTGCTTGGGAAGCTAAAATATATATAATGAATTATAAATTAAATCATAGTCACACACATATATACAAAGTATAGCGAGCAAATGACATAATTTAGGGATTGAACACTATTTTGGATTAATAACAAATTTTGTCTTTGAGCACTATTTTGGATTAATAACAAATTTTCTCTTTGAGTTTTAATTTTGCAGTTGTTATTGAAAGGTAAAATTATGTTCAGCTCATAATGAACCAAAAATATATATACACAAAATAAAGTAAATATATATTTTAAATTATTGTTTTAATATATATTTAATATTTTTAATTGTATTAGGTGAATTTTAAAATGATTATGAAATAGAATTATGAGTAATATGATAAATTATAGTAGACAATTGAATGTTTAAGGGAGAGGAGGAAGAAGAGAGAATATAAAATACAAACGCAGAAGAAATAGAGAATAGAAGCAAACCATGTGTTGTTAAATAGAGAAAAACTAATGTTAAAAAATACCTGGAAACAAAACGTTATTATAAAGTAGCATAAATAATGGGTTTTTTGCACGGATACCTCCTGTGTTATGCTTAATTAGCACATAAAACCCTGTGATTTGAAAATTCTCAAAGAAAACCCTGTGATTATATAAATTAGCACCGAAAACCCTTTGATTGTATTAAATTAGCACTCAAAACCCTACAACCATGGATGTAGGGTTTGAAATACTAAATGAGTGCTAATTTATTACAATCACAGGGTTTTCTTTGAGAATTTTCAAATCACAGGGTTTTGAGTGCTAATTAGGCATAACACAGGGTTTTTGGTGCAATTAACTCAAAATATGACAAAAACAAAAAGTGAAGTAGCAACCTAGTCAGGGAGAAAGTTTAAATGAGGAAGAAATATAATTTAGGGTTAATTACATTTAGACCTCGTGGAAGTATATAAAACTATAATTTAGTACCTCTTACTTAAAAATTATACTTACACCCCTTCACAAATTTAATAATTACATATAACACCCAATATTTTAAGAATTTGTTAAAAATCTAACAGAATATTCCTTTAAATTATGAAAGTCCTGTTAATATTGCAAGAAGCTTTTTTGGTCACTACCAATCTCCAGACGGTGGATTAAGCTTAAAAAAAATTAAATTTTAGAGATATTTTGTTGGTCACGTAGGTGGAAACACAAAAAGTTTCATGGTGTTCTAGTGAAGGCGGAAGAGAGTACTATTGAAAGAGAAATAATGACTCTTTTTATAGGATGTAAATGAACCAAAATAAGTGGTATTTTAGTCATTTTATACTAAATTATCTATATAATTAAAATTAGTTCATTTTAACAGGGACATAACGAGACATTCACAATTTTAAGGAATATTCAGTTAGATTTTTAATCAATTTTCATCATATTGGTGTTATATGTAATTATTAAATCAATGAGGGGTGTAAGAGTAGAGTAATTACTTTAGTAGAGAGTATACCATTGGGGAGGGTTTATTTTTCCCCAAATTTCTAGCTAATTAACCTTATGACCTTTTACTTTGACTGTTTGGGAGTTACCCAATATAAACTCAAATTTAAAGTGCTTTTACTTTGAATGGTTATGAACCAACTGGTTAAGGTGTACTTGACAAAAATACCCATGCATAGATTTGTGAGTCCAATGGTAGGATTTATGGACTTTGTTCAGGTGCTCTATAAATTACATAGAATGGAGTTACCAACCCCAAACTTGTAGTAGACCTCCAGTAGGATTAACTCATCAGTGCATAGAAGAATTTCGATTCGAAGGTAAGGTAATTCATTATCAAATCAACAATTACCTGGTTTATTTGTGTTAAGCTTGATTTCATTTGTTTCTCATCTTAACATTCGAATGAGTTTGTAGAGTGAATTTTCTGAATTGATAACCCTATGTGGTGCAAGGTATAATACAAGTTTACATACATTCGCAGCTTACGCTAAATTAGGTTATACGAGTCAGAGTTCATATAGGGATACTAAGATTGTTCCTGGATTTTTTTAGGGCATAGCCAAATCAAAATTTGAAGTAGGGGCGATCCCCATTTATACTCTATTTGTGCGTAATTTTTAGTATACAAATTACACTTGAGGGTACTTTAAACCGATTTCTGAGTAATTTGTCCAAAAAATCCAGATAGGAACTGGCCCTGCCTGTACCTTTTAATGTTTCATTCATCATGCTATGATTTTTTCGCACGCGTTCATGTATTTCATTGTACCAATGGCGTCGTGTCTGTTATGAGAATACCAATATCTTAATTTTATTGTGTTTCATGGGCAAAGTAGATTACAAATATTTAGTATGTTAGGGCGACACTTGTGTTTGCATATGTAGTTTGGTGTTATTAACATGTGGACGTGTTGCCATCCCGTAGATGCAATGTTTTATTATCCCGTGTGAGTGCGGGAATGGCCGGAAGAGCTTTCTTCGTATTGGTGATCGAGCCCAGTTTTTGGGACGGTACTACTACAAGTGTCTGATGAGATCTTGCATTCATTTGGGCCGACGAGCTAATCACCACCAAGCACTCAAGCATTCACCACTTGATTGTTCCATTCAGTTTCACAACTACACTGCATTCTATCTCTACATATCAAATCCGGACAAGCTGAACTCATCCACAAACTACTGTAGACCGCTAAGAACACTTAGCATCAAGCTCCGATGTAGTGACTGGCATATCCCGGAAGCAGAATGTCGTTGATCAAACTATTCCTTTGAATATAATCAGCTGTTGTTACGGGTATTTTGTACTATTCTATGTTTCATATTGGTGGTTGTCATTGTTCTGATGATGATTAAGTAGATCGGTTTAGACAATTGTAATGTGGTATATTGGAGACAGATGTGAGGATAGGGGTTTGTATGTAATGAAATGTTGTTTAATATTCATCAGGTTTTTATGTTCTGAATATGGATGTTAGTTATGTTTTCCTTGATGTCATACTACAATGTTGAAGTTGAATAGAATTAAAATCTTAATGTACATACGCTTCATCAAATCCATACTAATTAATAGCAACAATACCATAAACAGACTACTAAAAGTTGAGTTTAACATGATGCGTTCTAGCCTATATAGAAACTATAGTTTATATAGTACATAACAAGAAGTAGAATTCATGAAAGCTAGTTAGAAAATAGGGGACAATATATTCAACGAAAATTAAAAAGATAAGTAGCATTTTGCATAGGGTTTGCCATTCCTGGACTTGACTGAACCTGCATTGCGATTAAAATCAGGAGAGATAACCAACACCTCTCTAGGTGGCACAAGCATCTTCCCAAAGCCCGTAGTTGTGCTCATCATGTCCGCGGACACATATTCTTGAACCACATTAGCTTGTTTATCCTTCCTCTTTTGCTCTCTCTCCAACATATACTTTTCACCATCCACTTTTGGATAGAAGCAAATGCCGTGGATGAAGAACAACTTCAGTTAATGAGAAACAATGTGTGAGGTGATAATATTTGTATAAACATCCAAACCATACCAATTTCAACAATTATTTCATCAATGGTAGGCAAGGGACGACCATCAAAACCTATGTTTTCAAATTCACGTGGAGGTTTGCGAGGTAATAGAGCTTTCGCGGCTAGCCAATGTGCCTTGTCGGGCCCTAAGATGGCATTCAGCTCCGGCCACATCCTCTCCATAGACACTTTATGGTATGCACTTGCAAGCTCATAACTCTATAGATTTTTAAAAAACAACAATATGAGACTGCATAACGTGATGAAAAAATACTACCGATTTCATTACAAGGTTACCTCACACAACTCAGTCAAGTCTAGGTAGATGCTGATACAGCATGTGAAGTTGAGTCGTACACCACATTCTCGTGGTCCATAATGCCCTTCCATGTATTGTATCGTAGGTTCGCAAGCTTGAAAATGCGGTGGATGTTGGGCAGCTCGAAATGAAATGTTTTCCAAGACATCACGAAATACAACGTCGTCATTGAATGTTAGAGATCTGCCAGCATGTACCGTAGCCCACTCGAGCTCATATAGGAAGCCCTCATCAATCATCTCTGACCATCCATGCTTATCAAAGAATGTCCCCTTCTCGGTCAAAAAGCTCACCATTCTCGGATTCATGGGTGTTATGTTATGCTCTCAGACTATTCTAGAAATATGCTTGATGTTTAATTTGAAAAACATTAGTGTTAGCTGGTTTTATAATGAGAACTGTTCTATTGGCCATATTAAAAATTTCAGCTATAGCCACCAACTAAAAGACTAGTCAATTATGAGACGTGCATTTGTTGGCTCTTGAAGTATATTGAAGTAGCAGACTCTATCACCAAAGATATTTCTTATATCTGCATTGGAATGGTTGCTGTTTAAAAGAATATAAGATGTATATCACAACTACGTACAAGGTAGGTTTGTAATGGTCCAAGAAATAAGACTTCTTTTATCAAATTGGAAATTTGATTCAAACAAGTAATATTAATGACCATCAATTACGGGGAGCTGGTAAAGATATAGGAAGTCACAAACTGGCTAAGCTTGTAATAAATACAATGATTTCATACACTCATAAAAAATATAATCTTTTACTGTTTGATATGATTTATAAATCATATAAAACCAATTAAATACGTATAATTAATGCTCGGAACAATTAATTAAGCAGTTTGAGAAGATGAGCATGCATATATCTTAACCACAAAGATTTACTTACCATTTCAAGTGTATCAGATATATTCATAGCCATACATACATCAACAATGGGAATAAATGTAGTAACTTTATTTGGAACCTATATGACTTTTATTATAATTTTTGTGTTGTCCTTTTTTTTTTTTAAAGATAAAATACCAATGAGATAAAATAAATAAATGATTTTAGTAATATTAAATAAATCATATATGATGTCAAATTAATTAAAACCCAAAATTAAAAATCCCCCAAAAGACCCTAAACTAGAACTTTCTAGAAAAGAAAAGGCCCCACCCCTAATTCTCAATCAAATCACTCCACCACCGGAAAATTGAAGAAATGGTTTGAAGCCACATCCACCAGAGAACTTGAAGAAATTGTTTGAAACTTGTACTTGATCCAAGTAAACTCCCTTTCCTCCTTTGCACTTTTGCACTAATTGCTTCAGGTCTGATGTAATAAATGTGTAATGAATGCAATGAATGCGTAATCCTTCGTATGAAATTGTTTGAAACTTGTAATTGATCTGGGTAAAGTCCATTTCCTGCTTTACAAGTGTCTGCTGTAATAAATGTGTAATGATTGTGTAATGAAACGATGAATGAGTATTCTTTGCAAGAAATTGTTTGAAACTTGTACTTGATCCTAGTAAATTCCTTTTCCACCTTTGCATCTGATGTAATAAATGTGTAGTGATTGTAATGAATGCAATGGAGTAATCCTTTTCAAGAAATTGTCTAAATTTTGTACTTGATCTGGGTAAATTTCCTTTCCTGGTTTGCAAGTGTCTAATGTAATAAATGTGTAATGATTGTGTAATTAATATAATGAATGAGTACTTCTTTACAAGAAATTATTTAAAAATTGTACTTGATCTGGGTAAATTCTCGTTCCTGCTTTGTGTTGAAGGTTTTTCTCAAGTTAAACCTAATAATGCAAGCATACACTGAAACACGTATAGCACAATAGGATCGTACCCATAGGGAAGGGAAATCAATCACTACTCAATACTCTTCTCTAAACTAAAGAGCGACGAAATCAAGAGATTTTACTAAACTACCAAATTTTAACTAACTTAAACTATTAAATTAAACTAAAAAGCAGTTAAGAACTTCGGATTACTTCAGTAAAAGAAAACAGGCGTAGGAAATAACAATTAATACAATCCAGGCTTCTATGCAATACTTTTGTGACAGTCTGATTCTACAACCTAATTATGAATATACGAATTATCCCCTCTCGAGGTATAATCGATTATTAAATTAACCTCCAAGTTATTCTCACAATCATGAATATAATACCTAACCAATTTTGTCAAGATTAGTATAATCCTATTCAAACGGCTCGACATGGAATACGATTATTAGTTGTATGAACTCAAGATTAAATCTCTTTATCTCTTGTAATTCACTAGTTATGAAAATCCTCTCAATTATCCTAATTGTCTCGAATCTAAGATAATTAGATATTATGTTACGATTGGCTAGATCATCACATATCAATTCAAACCAATTTTCATACTAAGAATCAAAACAAGTCACTCAAGCATATCATCGAACACCTTTCATGCACTAATCATTATTCCCTAGCCCTAGGGATTTAGCTACTCATAACTTGCTAAAAAACCATAAATCTAAAATAACTTGCATTAAACGAACTCAAACTCAACATGTCTAAACAAAACTTATAATCCAAACTCATAAACATTCAGCCAATTTAAACAAAAATAACGAACTATGAAAATGGTAATTCTACGAATTGAGGAACTAGTTTAAATCACGAAAGCAACAAATAAAATTGGAATTGAACTATATTATTCGAAAAATAATCAATCCTCTCGTCTTCTCGAATTCCTCCAGAATAGCTGTGCAATCTCCATCTCGAACTCTATCGGCTAGGGTTCTTGTCTGCCAAAAAGCTGTCTCATAAGCCTTCGAAAAGGCCTTTAAATAGATGCACCAGAATTCCTTCATCCGCATGAGACATGGCCGTGTCTTGTCTCTATACAAATCACGCCACGGCCGTGTGTGGAAGAAATGTTGTTGCTCTTTTGTAAGTATTACACGGCCATGTCACACTTTCTTCATTCAAGAGACACGCCCGTGTCTCTTCTTCTTGCGCCACTCTGGACTCTCTATACCAGGACATGCCCTTGTCCTGGTTCTTCATGCTAGGAGACACGCCCGTGTCTCCTTAGGTCTTCATCTCTCGGAGTTTCTGTACTGAGACACGCCCGTGTCTTAGTTTCTTCTTCCTTGGGACACGATGGTGTCCCCTTAAACACGGCGTTTTTGCATCTTTTCTTCTCTTTTATCCGGTTTTCGACTCCAAGGTAAAATGTACCTAAAATGGAGCATTAACTCAATAAAAACTCATAAAACGGCACAAAATATCTCAATTAAAGCACTAAAAAGTATGCAATTTGCGTACTCAACACTTTGCAAGTGTGATGTATCAAATGTGTAATGATTGTGTAACGAATGCAATGAATGATTAATCCTTTGCAAGAAATTGTTTGAAACTTGTACCTGAGGGTAATTTCTCTTTTCTCTTTTGCAAGTGTCTGATGTAATAAATGTGTAATGGTTGTAATGTGTTATGAATGCAATGAATGAGTAATCCTTTATAGTGATTGTTTAGCTTCTGTTGTAATGAATGTGTAATGAATTATTCCTTCACCCACATTAAAAGTAATAAATGATTGATCCTTTACACTAATTATTTAGGGTTTGTTGTAATGAATGTGTACTTATTTGATAGTGTAGGGTATGTTGTAATGAATGTATACTGAATGATTCCTCAATCCGGATTATATGCAATGAATGATTGATGCTTTGAACTAATTGTTTAAGGTTTGTTGTAGTGAAATTGTACTTAATGTTTCTTCAATCCACATTAAACACAATGAATAATTGATGCTTTGTAATGATTGTTTAGTGTCTGCTGTAATGTGTAATGAATGATTCACCAATCCATATTACATGCAATTAACGATTCCTCAATCCGCATTAAATGCAGCAGGTAGAAAGAGAGTCGATCAATCCACATTAAATCACATATTTCCTATACAAGGTACCACTGGTACTATTCAGACTATCATAAATCACAGATTTACTAATACATGGTACTACTGGTAGTATTTAGACTTTATCATACCTGAATAGGGTACTATTGGTTGATGACTTTAAAATATATGAACTTTTCTATGAATCTAGATAAAAAAGAATGATTTCAAATGTGCATTTTGCAAAAATGGATGATTCTACCTTCATTAATTTGAAGTTTGAATCATTGGATTCAAGATTCGAGACTAAAAAGTGAACAAAAGGGTAGTGAAAATATTTGAAATTGCTAAGTACAATTTTGCTGCTTGTTCAAAATAAATGTATAATTACTATGAAGATTGACTTTAGTTGTGGTTGATTGCTTCTGAAAAACAGATGACGAAAATGAATTTTGGTTGGTTGAATTTCTCAAACGGAGAACAAGAAGTGAACGGGGGAGGGGGAAGGCAAGAAGACCGAAAGTCAAAGAAATATAGGAAAGGGCAAAAGCAAGGAAACGAGAGTTCTGATATATTACATATACATATCACACATACAATGCTACACATACAATACACTTTGATACATACAATACATACACTTTGATTCTTTTAATAAACTTGGAGGAAGGAACAATTGGAGAAAGAGAACTAAAGAGGACTAGTACCGAAATTTTGGTGTAGTGAAAGCTGGAAGTTTCAAAGTACAAAATGATGCAATTAAAACATACAACAAAAATATGGAGCGACTTCAATACACGATAAATAACTCCAATATACAATAATTATTTAATCCTATAAATTTTTATAATTTCTATGTTGTTAGATAACCAGGGTTTTTTCTCCAATCCTCTGTACGAGGTAGGTAACGAATGAATGAACGATTGCATCCATAATTTATAACTATGTGTTCAAGAACATGACCAATAAGAGACTTACTGAGTTTAAAGGTTTCTAGGAAACTGAAGGGTCATAAGATAACAATAAATACGAAGATCTCATACAACTTCAGAGAATCTTCCATATTTTCATCTTTGGTGGCTATATGCATCCCTTTTCATCATTTGATTTAACCTAAAGGTTATCATTTATTATTAGATGTGATTAGGGAGAAGGCCTTTAATGCATTGATTTAAAATTCTCAACCACCACTGTCCTATTCATACTACCATTCGATAGAGTGAATCATAAATCAGAAATAAAGTCATCTGTGTTGAACTTATTTCTGCACACAACAATAGAAGATCCGATCGATTTTGCGCCCAAACTGCCCTTGCTCACTTGAGTACATGAAATCCCTTCATGTGAAGCACACAAAATGTGCACATTGAGAAAAGGTCTTATACAAGTTTAACCCGCTCGACCTCATGATTGCGACTCAGTGTTTTGGGAAACATTTGTATACATATGCGAAGACGCATGAGATGAACAAACTTGATTTGCTTGGTGAAGCATTTGGTGCTGTCAAGAAATCTCTCAATGATGAAATTCCAATTGAGGCCACGTTCAACAATGTATATGATAAGTTCTTGAACCTACGTCGTGAATTCATCAATTTTAGAGATCTTTTGGAGTTCCCCAGCGTTCGGTTGTTTGATGAAAAGGCGTGTAATAGCCGAGCTAGCATATTTCAAGGATTTTAAGCCCGAAGAGGTAAAATATTTGGTCACAGATTATATGTATTTTTAGTTTGTGTTAATTTCAGATGCTACAAAGGTTTAATGATGTTCATGTTTTTCCTGATGTCAATGTAGGAATGCTGGCTATTCAAGCGGATTCAGCTTGTAGGATATGATTAATACGCGGAGATGTGGTTCTTAATAGTTCACAAATATGCGGGTGGGGATGAACTCAAAGAAACCTGGTGTGGACTTTAGGACATGTATAGCAGTAACTCCAATGTCGCTGAAGAGATTATGGAAGTCTAGGACTATGGCATGACTAACTTTGAAGGTTCGGGTGATAGATTTGCTTATGACTAGTTCTTATGCTCGTTAATTAAACTGGGGCTATGGAATAAAGTAGCATCAAGCAAGTAACTGTTTACACTCTAAGTAGGTTCGTTATCAGCCCCCAAATATGCAAAGCTAAAATATAATTAGATCTACTCACCACGGTGCTTTCTGAAGGGCTAGGGTCACTAGATTGCATTTTTTATCTTCGGGGAGCTAAAAAAAGATGTCAAACTGGTCAGACTGTTTTCCAACTAAGTTGTTGCTCTAACCTTTTCCATCCTTGTGAGTGTAAGTGTGAGTGGGAGATCCTTGACTGTATCATACAAGTTCCTACGTTGTGTAGGAGCCTGAACATCGACACATAAATCAACATCATGCTCCAAGGCATTGATAATCTTGTTCAAAGCATCCGTGGCTTGACCCCACGTGTTCTCAATTGTACCCACAATCTTACTTATATAATCAAGTCTCTTCCTTTTTCCAACTGAAATAGTCTTCTTTGTGACTGATTTTAGGGATAAAGATTGTGTAGAATTTTCAACAAAGAAAGCATTCAAACTGCTAGTGTTTGTCTTTCCCATAAATTTCAACCCAAGCTTTATATTACGAGAATGTTTTCTCATGTACATGAGCAAGATCGGGATAGAACTACATATTAAGCACACAAGAGCATTTTTCAGAATAACAAATATCGAACATAAAACAACCCTAAACCCTTTACAAAGTCATTGATTTCTAATGAAAAATGTTCCATTGGTCATTAAGTTATTGTGAACTTACCATGATGAGGTTATCCCAGTCCTTTGGCAAAGCAAATACAGTCTTCATCATACCATTCCACCCCATTTCGGTCTTGTTTATAGCCTTGCAAACCTCCCGATATATTTTTTTTCCAAGTCCCGTATTCTGACTAAATGTGTGGATCTCCTTTTCAATTGGTTCTTGGCAAGTACATCTTCATCCTAGCTTCGAGTTGTTGCACGAATCCAGACCTAAAATAGACCTAAAATCATTAAGAGTTTTCTACCCTACAGTGATGATGTCCTTGAATGAATTCAATAGAAAGCGCTTTACTACGGCTGTCCACAATCTTCGGAAAAGGCTCTTTTTGGCGCCGCTGCAATCGCTTGAGAAACTTTTGCTTCCTCCCTATGATTGTTGTGAAGAGTGCATCTGTATTAAAAACAAGAGAGATTAAATGAAGCATGTATGTTGTGCTCCTGAAAATTCAGTGGATATTTATCATAATTATTAAACCATATTTAGACTAATCATACCAACGTTCAGGAAAAACATAACACATGTAATACCATCTGTGTATAACCACATATTAATTTTATCCGTATGCAACAATCAACCTTATCAACCACGTATCGATAAAAATCGAGACAACTTATTAAACCATGAGTAAATTAACAATACATATCATAAATTATTGTATACAATTCCAGTTTTAAATAAAATACAAAGGCAATGATAAATCTTAAATTGATACTCTAGTTCATTTTCAATTTAGTGAGTTAATCATGGGTTCTGTAATTTGACCACATATCATTGTCCAGCGTATCACGAAAATTCATCCACGCTTCGTGTTGGCTCAACGTGATGTATATTATTAGGTTTCATTTCCTCGTACGCCCCGCCTAGTACGTCATCGCCTAACTTTAGTTCAATGGGATCCATTTCCATTTCTTGATGGATGAAATTATGCAAAAGAGCACAAGCCATTATAATTTGATTTTGAACCATGGTGTTGTAGAAGAAAGGACTGCGCAGAATTGCGCATCTATTCTTAAAAACCTCCCAAGCTCGTCTGATGGGTGTGCGTGCTGATGGATATTTTTATTAAATAGTTCCTTGCCGTTATTGGGTGTGCGGTGACCCCATTCTTGAAGGTGTTAACGAACCGCTCTCTATGGTACAAGAAAGTTGGGACCATTTGTATACCCTGCATCACATAGATAATAGTTTCCTAACAAAGGCGAAACAAATTGAATTTGTGAGTAAAATTTATGTTCCGTAATCAATTAATCATCATGAAATTAAATGGTCATAAAATTATGACAATTCAAACATTAATCTTATGCTACAATGGCTTACCTTCGGGGACGCGCAGACCATTTGGCCGGTTTATTGCATCACGTATTACACTCCCGTCGATAGCTGATCCCTCCAAAACAATCAATATGTAAGTGAAGTTACATTTTTGATTGCAAACACAAAGTACACTAACCTGACATTTTCCCTTGCGCGATCAAAACCGGCCCTAGTCTTCATCATTGTTACATCGATTAATGTCCCGTCGAGTTCCCTAAGACATCCCTTGTCAACATTTATGCAAGTCCATTAACCGTGTCAAAGCAAAATATTGATAATTCACAAGGATAAAGTCAGCCAACATTGTAAATATTACCTTAAACCACTTCCACGTATGATCCATACTGTCGGACTCAACTAGTGATGTTTTGGCAATAAATAGCTCATGAAGTTTTAAAATAGTCTTCAAGATATTGTGGAATATTTGGTGCGACAGAGTCCTTATGGTGTGATAATACACCAAGGAATATGCAAACCGCACGAGACTTCACGCCTGTCGGTTAAACCCCCATCCTCACGGAGTACAATACATAGCCGGCCTAGCGCATTTCAACCCATTCAGAGTAAATTCGGAGTAAACTAATACATCGTCTTTCAGATTTTGTGGTTAAACAATCTAGGTATTCAACTCGAGCTGGCATTCGTTCCTTTAAACTATACGATGACCCAGTTCTATCTTCTAACCTACGCCACTTTTTACTAACAAGAGATAATGATCATCGTGTCCCTCAGCATACCAAGCAACACAAATTTTATGAGTTCGATAATGATCAAAACTTTCTTAGGCTCCATCGAACTATCAGTAACTATTAATAGTATACTAAGAGAAATTAAGATGAAAATCCTTAGCTAAACACTAAATTAGCACAGAAAGAACCAATAGAAACTATTTCAGTAGGCAATATTTTTTAAGGGTCAAAATATAGTCTAAAATTATCGTAATTAGCATCCAGACTAAGCTCTACAAGCATACAATGGGGTTCAAAGAAAAATAAACCCAAAAGTGTTCAATGTTAGTGTGACGCCCCGTGTTTTTTTCGTACAGGTACGCGCGCCATGCGTATGTGCTTTTGAGAGTTAGATCGACTTTTGCTTGATTATGTGAAATTATGTGACTATGTGTTTATATTTAGTCCTACTTATTTGATTTAATTGACATTCATATTACATAATTTCATTTCATAACTTTTGGCAAATAGTTTCATTTGATATCCATTTCATAATTTGTAACCTATACTTACATATTTACAAATTCTATTTCATCTATTTCATGAACTCATACATTACATTTCATATATTTCATAATTATACAAATTTCATTTCATTTCATACATTCATAATATACTACATTATAAAATTTATATATATATATATATATATATATGTGTGTGTGTGTGTGTGTGTGTGCATATACAATTATACACTCAAGAATTCAAATATCTACACTTTATACATATATATATATACATACA
>JBBMKE010000002.1:12954669-12964774 GCA_037834125.1 Lippia alba | reverse complement strand
CAAGAACTTCACTTTCCGAACTGATACTGAATCATCGTTGGCCTCATCACTAGTCTGATCTGAGGCACTGCCCAAAACCCGTGTTCCCGAATTGGGACTATTATATCCACTAGATGAATTCATCACAGCAGTATTCATAACGTTCGGCTGGGGGTGAGGTGGGACCGCATGCTGGACCCACGCAGTCACCCCAGAAACAGCATTGTTATATCCTACAGGAACATACCCAACATCTTGAACTGGAGCAGGGTAATAAACTGCAGGAATCGCCCCCGGGCTCGGGCTACCCCCCAAATCGGTAGAAGGAGTTGCGTAAAACCCCTCAATCCGCCTCCCTGACGAGGTCACAGGGGCGATCCTCGGATCATCAGACAAATTTCTCACAATATTTAGTGGGCGCAAATCTTTGGGCACTGAATTCTGATCAAAGGCCATAATGAATTGCTACCAAGATTACAACTTTTTGCCTTATTTCCAACAAAATCCCTAGGGGAAACAAAAATTTTCAATCTATGGTGTCTGTAATGGTCCACATTCAGCTGGAAAACCGAAATTACAACAATACTAAACAGGAAAGCTGAACATATGTTATTCAATAGAGACTAATCCAAGTGGGATTATAGAAAAAACCAAATTACCTAGTTTTAATCGTGAAAACTCCCGCGCCGTGAGATTGAGAGGTGGAAAGAAGAAACAGGGCAGTCTTCGAGGCGGTGAGCTTATCTAAAACCCCTCAATCTCTCTCCTTTTCTCCCTCTCTCTCTCTCTCTCTCTCTCTGCAAATGCGTGTTCAAGAATCAAAAGAGCATAGTTTTATTTTGCAGTGAGAATTCGAGGGACCAAATTAGCGAATATTGTTTTGAGTGAGAAAGTACAATCCCCAAGGGGGCAAAAGGGGGGGCGCTTTCTCACTGGATTTGGGTGAACTCACAGATGAATACCATTTCAAGATTTTCCAGGCTTGAGATTTATTTTATTACTCCTTAGCCATTAAGAACATTTCAAGATTTGTGTCTATATATATATATATTTGTGTGTATGTATATGCAGAAAGAGAGAGAGAGAGGAATTGGGCACGTGTAGGGGTGCATGGCAGAATTGGAGTCAATGGAGGTGATGAGAAAGAAAGAAGTGATAGATTTGAAGCATGTAATATTCTATAATTTTTGAAAGAAGACAGACAGACAGTCACTCACAACATGCGTATGTGTACGAGGACTAATTGTGTGGGCTCTGCTAACTTTATTTTCATATTATAATATATATGTTGGAATTTTGTCCTTTAATGCAAGGTTTTTTTTAACCTTAAAAATTTTCGAAAAAATTCTAATGGTTGGATTCAAATTTTCATTTGATCTTCATTTTTAAAATTATTTTTGTTCACTCTTCAGATGAAAATTATAATTTTTGTTTATTCTCGATTTTATACTTTACATACAATATATTGCGATTTAAGTACTCAATATTGCGATCTGAGTACGGAATTCTTGAGTTTTGATATTATATCGCGTACTTAAATCGCAATATGTTGTATGTGCAGTACAAAATGGGGAGTAAACGAAAATTATCAATTGGAGAGTGAAGAGAAATAATTTTGAAAATGAAGAGCAAACAAAATTTTTTTCAACTCATAGGGAATTTTCAATAAATGACTCATTATTATATTATATCGTGTTATATTGAATTATATATCAAATATTTTTTATGTAGAAATTTTTTTAAAAAATTATATTATTATATCTACATTGTGTTAATATTATTATTATCTCATTTTCATCATTACTTTTCTGATTTTGTTCATTTAACCATATTATTATTTCTGAGTTTCTTATCAAGGAGAAATCTTGAAAGTTTTGTAGTCACTGGCGGAGCCAGTTAAGGCCAAGGAGGGCTCTTCCGCCCCCCTCACCCCCACTCCCACCCCACCCCACCCCACCCCATTAATTAATTTTCTTAAAATAAAATTTTAAAATATAAATGCATATTATTAAAAATAAATTTGTTAACCTCTAAAATTTACCAATTATTATAAAAATTAATTTTATATGTATATATTATATTAGATATAACTTAATTTTTGCTACCATTGTCACGATTTAGCGTGAATGTTTTATTATGATGCGCCGAGCCGAATACTCCAGGAAAAAATAATGTACTGTGTTTTTATGCAAGGAAAAATTAGTTTAATATATCCTTATGCATAGATAATGTATCATATATATAATATTAGAGAGATAAAAGATATCATATAGATAATTCTAATCAAAATCTAACTCTATTAAATAATTAATATCACAAAACAATATAAAGACTTGATAGTTTTGTTTATTCAATTATTTATATTTTAACTTACCTATAATTTATCAAAAGGATTAATTACTACACTCGATAGAGGATATTATAATTCCAAAATAAATGTTAGTTTTTTTCTTCAATAAGGGACCATATTAATATTTGTAAATGAAAACTTTAGTTTGAGAAAAAATAGTAAGAGCAAATTGGAGGGAACACAAATCGTCGGAAACAGTATTATATATGAGTTCTGATGTGTTTAATCAATTTTAAATTATTATTATTATTTTTAATAAATTGAGTCGGTTTAAAAATTTTCAGCCTCTGCTTATCATAAATCCTGGATTCGCCCCTGTTTGTAGTTCTTTTATTTATTTATACCTTTATTGTTGTAATTAAGTGTTTCGTTAACTTCCAAAAAGAAAGTAAATTATATTTATTGCTTAATTAAGTTGTTGGAGATAACATAACATGTCCACTAAAGTTTTGAAATAGTCACGTAACATGTTTGGTTGATTCTAGCTGTGGTTATTTTCATAGGTGGTATTAATTAAGCGACAAGACTCCGTATTATATTAAAGTTAAGAAGTTGTCCACCAAAATCAGAAAACATATTGTTAATTAGGTGATTTTCCTCAGTATCCAAACCTTCATAACATTATTTCGACATGTTCTGTGCATTGAACATCTATTATGTGAGAAATTTTTAAAAAACTTTATGTCATTATATTTGTCTTGAGTGATATATATATATATATATATATATATATATTAAAAAAATTTCTATACTGATTATAACAAATTTATTTGATTATAACTTCCAATTATTTTATAACAAGACATAATTATGGTCCATAATGGAACAAGATTTATAATATCAGAATTTATTATATTAACACAACGAAGCACATATATTTTGATATCCAACAAAAACATATATATTAGATATTACATATTGAATATTTTTTAATTGTTACTTACCGTCTAAACTAGATGAAAAGTTGCAAATCACAGTTGAATCATTTGTCAAAAAATTCTTCAGAAAGAAACGCAACGAGAGACAAACTAAAATTTAATAAAAAGGGGACAAAATTAAAAGTAAAATATTAAAAATAAAAAAGCGAATATATATATATATATATAATTTGATAAAGGTCAATTTCCTTATTTGAATATTATCATTTCAACTCTGCGAATATTATCATTTTTTTCCTCCCAATTCGAAGTTACCAATATCTTACTCTCGTTAGAAATACCATTTCCTTACTTCTTCTATTTAGTGAGAATAGATCCAGTAGAATTGTTTTCAACAATAGATCATATTAATTTCTTAATTACGTGAATGACAATTTATAATTTTTCACGTAACTTAAACAGTAAATACCTGACAGAAAAAAAGTAAATAATTATAAAAAAAAGGTCTAAAATGTAATATTTAAGAAAGGTGATATATATATATATATTTTTTTTACACACGCATACCCAAGTGGGAATTCGAACCCAGGACCTCGTCCTTAGGAATGAACCCAATTACTACTTGGACCAATCCCTGTTGGCTTAAGAAAGGTGATACTTCTTCAATTATTGTCTCTTAATTTTCAAATTTCGTGTCCGATTGATGCAATTTGAATCTATCACAGCATAGGATCGTAGCTAGAGAGCACAACTGGTTTCTTTAATAATGAACAGTAAACAAAATCTTGAAGGATAAGATATACAAGCATGGGCCAAAGCTGTGTGATGAATGATTCTCCAGCTGGGCCTGGATTCAGTTTTATCAGTTATAAGTCTGTGTCCCTTGTGGGGAAGCACCTCAAGTTTTGAAGACAAATAGTATTAATTAGTTAAAAAAGTTAGGTTACCATTACATGCTTAGCTAATGTGCCCAAGTATATGTTTATGGATCCAATTATGGACAATTTATGCGGCTGCCGTGCTACCACGATACTCATATGATGATATATATGATGTTTTTTAAAATATTTTACGTGAAAAGTGTTCAACATATATATCTGATACGATATAATATAAAAACATAATATTTTTAGACGTGTTTTTAAATTATAATGGATAACAAGTAAAAATATATGGATTTGATGAAGTAGGTTAACCATGGATTTTGTCTAATTACACAAGGAAACAATTTTCTTAATTCTTCTATCCTTTTCCTATAATCTAGTGATCTGTCATTAATTAATGTAGTGGCACCGGGCCGGTCATGGATATATTATAAATTATAAAGTGTGGATTACCAAATATATAAAAATACGCACTTCGCGACTGTATACTTGATGCGGTGCAATATAACTAAATAAAGCTGAACTACATATACTCATAGTAATAATCTAATTTTTTTTCTAAGAATATATCCTATCATGACCACAATGCCAGTTTATCAGGTGCAGATTTGGGATGTAAAGTAGAAAATGAAGGAATTAATGAATTAGGGTTAAAAACGTGTAAATCCAGGAGAAATTGTCAAAACTCATTTTGTATTTAACAATGTTTATTCTTGGGTATTATGTTAAAAGCTTGAGTGTAATGCCTTAGAACACAGGAATGATGAAACAGAAAATTTATATTCCCTCATCTCCTTCGTCTGCTTCGTTCCCTCTTCTTTCTTGTAATTTTTCATTGCCATTATAAATCCTTGTGTTGTCAATTATCAAAATTATGTGATATATTTCTCCAATTTCAGAATCGCATAACTGGGTTCATGACAATCAATGAACGAGAGGTTAAATAAAAATAGTTTTCTTTTCCACACATTTCCAAGTGATATTCAAATTTTGGGTCATTACCATGAAAAAAATCATTTGGACCAACCCCCTATCAACGGGTTAAATAAAAGGTAGTTGATTAAGTAAAACATATGATAGAAAAACATAACAATAGGTAAATACTTTATTTTTTCCCAAATAATGGCATAGAAGGATGTTAAAAGAAGAAATTAAGAAGAAAAGTGAGAGTGTATAATAAATCGGTAGAAAGAGGAGCGATAATAAAAATATGAAATAAAATTCCCTGTAGAAGAGAATCTGGGAGAGGAGGAAACAAAGAAAATAGTAGGGAGTGTTAATTATGTAAATATTATTGGAGGGAGGGGGTGTTAGTCTTTATCGAGTTTAATTTAGCAGTTAAAATTATGTTGTGTTTATACATAAGCATTCAACAGACAATTCTGTATTTGATACTTGAGTTTGTGAAAAAATTCTAATAAGTTATGGTTAATATTATATTAAATATGTTAAAATTCAATGAGTTATGATTCATATTATGTTAGATTATATCTACGTGAATTGTAATTTCATTTAATTGTAATCTCACCTAATCACAACCATTTTTTGTGATTCATAATAGAAGTTAATCAATATTAATAACGGTTTTGACACAAATTGGTGATTAAGTAGTTCAAATCTGAATAACCTAATACCATCTAATTAACGCAAAATGAAGTAAAATTAAATCAAATAAAATGGTTTAATCCACTATATTTAATACAAGACGTTACGAGAAGAACAATTTCTCCCAATGGCTCCAAAAACTTTTTTTCCCACGAAGAGAATGTGAAGCATCTCTTTAGAGTATAGAAAAGCTGTTGATGCCCCATTCTCTAGCACTATTACAGTGATCTTTTAATGCACAAATTTTTTTAAATATTTTATGTTATTTTATTACGTTGTTTTGAATGCTTGTATCAAATACTTCTCAGGTGATAATTTTTTTTAAAAAAAAGTTATATTATTATATTCACATTGTATATATTAATTAGGATTCTTAAAGAAATTTGGATAAGTTGATACCTCCACTTCTACGGGGACCATCGTCTTCAAAAGGTTGAGTGCAAGTAAGGTTTGAAATTGCAAGTTGCAACTGGGGACTGTGACTTCTGCGCCCCACGGCTTATTCTTCTTGCATTGGTATTTTTTTTTTCTTCAACAATAAGATATCATTTTTTCCTTCAACTATTTGGTAATCTGCCAACAAAAGTTTGACTCATTTACTAATTAAGTAGTAGGATATCAAATTAGCGTATCACGTAGAATATGATAAAATAAAGAATTAATGCATCATAAACATAAACTTTAGTGAAAGTTACCTTTTTATATAATCAAACAAAACACAAAAATAAATCATAAACGTGTTGAAATACTATATAATTCTGTAACACCCCACTAATTGATTTATAATGTCTAAGTTACACTTATGTATCCTAACACTTAAATAAGAAATTGTAGGGTCTAGTTAGAATACATATACAAACATTCCAACATTCAATTATACTAAAACCTTTATTTTTATATAGCGCTTGAGTGATAAGACTCCTTTATATAATTTTCTCATGATCGTATTTTACAATAAAAGACCTCGATTGTGATTTTTTTAGATTTTACCTTCGGTGATGGGGAATCAATAATACTCGTGCAAATGGGAGGATCATCACTATTTTAGAACAAATTTAAAGGGAAATTCTAGTCCAAATTGGGTTTAGCCAAACCTACGAATCATAGCTCGCCACGTGGAAAATCAATGAGAAAATAAAATAATTAACAAATTCAACTTAAACCCTGTTTAATCAAGATTTAATTCTTCCCTTTTTGTTTCAAACTCAATTTACTGAAAATCATATTTTCAAAAATCTCTTGTATTTTCTCTCCCAAATTGCCATACTCTCTCAAGCAATCCAATTTTTTATTTTAAATATTGTGATATTCAATATTTTCATCTACATAAATCTCTATAAAAATTGAGGGAAAAAATATCCACAATAGCGTAATTGTTGACTAGTTGAGAGGAAAATAACAACACACGTTCCACTATCTTGCTTCTGATCAAGTGAGGGGCAGCACTATCCACTACTAATTTGACCTAAGGTAATTATTATTTTCAATACACTATTATTATATTTTATTTTTATGATTAAAAGTACACGCAGTTTTTAATTATCGATGTCCATGAATCACGTTAGTTATTTTTCTTTGCCTTTTTGTATTTTTGTCTTTTATTTTTGTTTTTTTATTTAGTTTTTGTGACACCCAAGCGTGGGTCATCCACATTCCCGCACCTAGACCCGAACTCAAGCATGAAATGGCAGTCCATACATGAGCCCAAGTCCAAGCGAACGAGGACCCAAACGCACACACTAGGCTAAGCGGGACTAAACCTGTACAGAACGTGCAAAAGGAAACAAACAGAAAGCGGAAACAACAACCAAGATCATCATATAAGCCCGACACAAGCATCACAAATATATACAATGCCTCATAGGGCCAAAAGAAAATACATAAGTCTCCACGTATCAAAATGTCACTTAAGAGTACAAGTATCTCCCAAAAGAGAAAACATGAATGCAGACTCGACCTATACAAGCTAGTACGACTCGAAGACGCACTTCCCCGCCTAGCTCGAGCAACCTGCACTAAAGGTGGGAAAAGGGAAAGGGTCAGTCTACAACTCGACTGAGTGAGGGGGCTAACGCACACCCACACACTTACATAATATATCAAAGCACATATCAAAGTAATGTTCATGAACCGGGCTAGGGTTTTACAAACCAAAACCTTTTAAAAGAATACATAACATATACAAAGAAATCCTTTCCCGATTCATAATCCATCCAATATAAACGTAAAAAAATGTCCGGCGAGTACAAACTTTCTCAAACTCCTCAAATATCATAAACATAACATAAATCATAAATCAATCCAACCCCAACACCATGGCGATCGGGAATCAAACCCTTTCCGCCTACTTACATATGTACGAGGGGTAGCTAACCCACAACATACTCGGAGCAACACGCTTCATCAACCTCCAAGAATCGCGTGTGGTACTACGAATGGGAATCATCATAGGCTTATTCCGATGGCCCTTGCCGTCCCGGGTGTCCTTACCTACAATTTCCGGGGCCCAACATACTTACCATAACCAATTCCCATATTTCAGGACTTACCTCGCACCAAACTTAACATAAACGTACCAAAACGTAGAGAAACTTAAGCTTATTTATGCTCATACGTATATCTTTTCATAAAAGCCCTTAAAAGTATACATAAGACCATAATTTTATCTTAAACACACTTATAAATAGGAATATATAAGATATACATTCACATGCGGGATAGAAATCATCACATTAGGGCCATAGGTTAATAACTAGTACAAAGAATCCTAAACCTCAAAAGCGGTAGAGAATAGAGACCAAAACGGGCAAACCAACACCTAAACCTCGGGTCTGACGACGTCCGGAAGTGGCTCTATGACATACAAACACAATACCCAAGACTTAGACTCAATCATGAACCAATTAGACACTCGGCAATGCTCATGAATGCAATGGATGCATAAGAAATGCATAAACGTATCAAATAAGGCATAATGAACCATATCTCCAAAATTCCTATTCAAAATCATACCAAATTCAAACACGTTCAAGAGGACACACATACGAAAATATTAGAACAATATACGAATCATATTGGGGGTGGGAGAGGCGCATATAAGCCACAAAAAATGAAGAAACGATGAAAGAAAGCGGCCGGTGAGTCTACCCAAATCAACGGCCGTTGATCTTCAAGGCTTAGTTTCCAACGGCCGTTGAAATATTGCAGTAGCACCCTATTGTGAATGCCCATTCCAACGTCCGTTGGAATCCAAGAACAAAGTTCCAACGACCATTGATCTGCTCCAGCGCCCAAAATTCCCTTTTTCAAGCAATTTTGGTCAAAACCAAACCAAGGCAAGATCAAACACTCCAAAACCAATCCAAACTCATTCATATACTTGTTAACTCATGCTTGAACACAATAGACTTCAAGTAGCATCGAGGGAGAACAATTTCATACGCAAATTCTCAACGAAACACACACATGTGCACTTTAGACATAACTGGCAAGGTTTGCATTCAAGAAGGCCAAAATGAATTCAAAATCCAACTTTCAAGCACCATAAAATTCAAAACCAATCTATTAACACATATTAGCATTCAAATAATCAATTTGGGATGAAGGGGATCAAGGGATCATGCCATTTCTCCAAGAAAAACTCAACACTCATGCCTTGAATCATCTTAAGAGCACATATCTTGCACAAATTGATCAATAAACCAAGTTCTTAGCATTATCCCCCAAACCCACAATACCATAAATGCCATAACCTACCTCACCCAACCACCAAGCAAAGAGTCAATAAATAACCAAGGATTATGCATCAACAACCTCCATAAATGCTTAAAAGTGCAACAAGAATAAATGGAATGCAAGAGAGCAACAAAACCCCCAAACCCTTACTATTCAAGCCTTGATCAAAACTCACACACCCCAAAAAATAATCCATGATTTATGCACATAAAAGAGGTCACAAGAGCATGAGGATCACAAAAATATACATACAAAGAAGAGAAAGTGAGCAAACAAGGGTCTTGCGCTTGGGGTGCTTGAGCAACAATGGAGTTGGTGCTTGGGCTTCTTTCTTCTCTTTTCTTTCTTGTTTTGTGCATGTGAAATGAAGGGGAAGAAGGAGAGTTGCTGCAAATTGGAGAGAAAGGGAGAAAAAGTCCACAAAAAGGCATGGCCTTAGGTCCCACCAAGTGTATAATGTACGTAAGTATATACGGGTCGATATTAGGGTCAAAACGAGGTAAGAAAAATATGTGGTTAGTTTCATTGAATCCAATTCATCGAATCAAATTCAAAGAAGTGTCGGAACTCGAATCTGAGCTCCCTAGCTCAAGAAATGACTTAAGGACTCAAAAGGCCATAATTACCGAATGGCACCAAAACATTCAAAAAGCAAACAATTGAGTCCAAACTAA
>JBBMKE010000002.1:12930959-12944568 GCA_037834125.1 Lippia alba | reverse complement strand
ATATAATAAAAAAATTACATATATATGCATAGGCTCGCGAGCTGGCTCGCTAGCCACAAGCGTAGACACACCAGGATCGAGATCGGCTCGATGTCTATCTCAAGACGAGTCAGCTTGAGCTCGGCCCGCTAAGCTCACAAGCAGGCTCGGCTTGTTTGCAGCCCTAGTTGTGAGTGAAATCGAGTGACATCTTCTCTAATTCGGCAAAAACATAGTTTAGCTGGGGGGAGGGCTTGATATATAGAGTATAGACAATTTTGATGCTCTCTCTTGCAGAAGTTCAAATTCTTATATATGGGCATACTATAATCAAATGACTATTATGTTAAGAACACGACTAAAAGAGAGGTTAAATAGGCTTTACCTGTGTGGCCTATGGTTCTCTCAGACTCGAAGATTTCATGGTCATTTCCACCCTGTTCAAGTAAAAGAAAGGCAAAAGTTAAGAGGAATTCCATGTTTAACTAGTTCTATTCTAGAGGAAGAGAATGTATGGGTGAAGGCCAAATAATTTCAAACAAATATATTGCTAAATCAGTGATGGGTAAACTACCTTGTATGTCTTGTCTCCAAAGAAGTGAATTTCATTGAACTCTTCAAGGTATCGCAAGCAATATGTCTTGTCCCAGCCTTGAGGAAAAACCTAGTAATGGAACATTTTATTCAGATATGATGTTAGACTAGTTACTGATCAAGACAATCAAAACGAAATATTAATTGCTTACATCAAAACTGATTTGTCCCCCAATAGAGAAGGTCAGGTTGAAGTGTGCAAACTTTTCCCGGAGGATTGACACCATTTTCGGGCGAATGTTCTGGACCTGATTGCATTTAAAAAATTGAAAATCTGTGTCAGCAGTGATAAAACTCTCATATTTCACATTTTTAGCTCAACTTTAGGGAAATATAATGGGTTCCTGTTTTCTATTATTTTTGTCTTGCAAGTGCAAAAAGGTATACCTTGTCATACTTTTCGAACTCATCTCTCTCCTCCTGACTGCAGTTTCTTCCTATCGGAGATACATTAAGCATACCACTTCTAAATTCAATGAATGTTCCCCTAAATAGAAAAAGAATGGATATAAGAAGAAGCCTGACCGTCTTAAATAAACAAATATCTTTAGCTTAGGCCTTACTCACCTTTTAACAGGGATATCTAAGTCAGCAATGTAATGGAGAGTGAAATTGATAAATTCCTGCAACACATCAAATTAATTCCCACCAAATATTGTAATGCTGAAAAAAAGATATTAAGCATTCCTAAGGTCAATACTCAAAACATAACAATTGATTCTCTTTTTTGATTCCTTGAGAAACTGAACGTTTACGATGCCAATTTTTAGTATATCTTGAATGACAATCTTATCATCAAGAACCAATTATTTCATAAAATAATGTAGCAAATACTAACCTTGAGCTTATCATCTCCAAGATATGACTTCAAGCTCTGTGTAGGAAATATGAAGCCAAACAAATCAGAAACTAGAAAGCGAACAATTTAACATTTGAATTCATTATTCATACAATAACCTATTTCATCTGAATATTTTTCTCCCATTGTTATATTAAAGTTAAATGACAATCTCCATTCTCCATCAAATGGTAGCAAATGAAATATTTCAATTTTTTTTTTTTCAAAAGTTTTATCATGTATCAGAACCCGCAAGGCCATTCTACTTCCCCATTACAAGAAATATTCCCATTAAGATTGTTCTTCATATTCATAATATCGGTCTTAGATAATACCTGCGTCCCAATTAACTTTCCATCCTTGTGAGCCACAAGCCCGTTCTCAGAAAACACGTAATCGTAGTCACTAGTAACTGTATAGACAAAGAGTAATTAGTATTTTAACAAAGTTAAGCCTATAGTATATAGAATCATATATAGATCATTATATTAAATACAAAAGGAAACACATTTTAGATTATCTAGCAGTTAAGATCAGACTCTAAATGGAGGTGACCTGATTGTCCAAGTTGCTCTGATATCTTCACAAGGTCAGATCCTCCAACAACACCAACTGTAACAACCTAATAAGAGGAATATACAAAAGTGTGAAACATATTGCACTTATGTTTTCGACGTGTTTTCAACAAAGAGTGAAATCTAAGCACCGGTAGCAGCTATATAATGGATCGCATGAGAGACGAGAAAACATAAGGTAGAAAATAGTGTACCTTCCTTAGCTCCTTCATAAACTGTAACATACTAGGAGTAGCCACCTGCAGTAATTTCAATGAAAAACGCAGATTTAATAACTAAGTAAAACTAAACAAGAACGGATTGCACATTGCAGCAACCATAGGACCATATTTTAAGATTTCATCTCATTTCAGAGCCAAAAGACATTACATAAAATATCCTTAATACCGCACACAGAGAGATTCTTTCCATCATAATGCACAATTTCACACACACACACATTGCCGTCCACGCTGTTGAACTAAACCACACCGACATTCTCTTACGAATTACCACAACAGTAATGCCATCTCAAAATCACCTCTTGCAACTACATTTAAATCTTCTTCCCAACTACGCAAATCATATACACTAATCAACATGCACAATTAACTCAAAACTCAACAATTAAATCCCCAAAATGACAATCCAACAACACAGAAGCTGATCTTAAACCAAAACCAGGATTTCCGCCAACATAAACACGAAAACTAATTTCAATAAAAGAAGATAAACGCAATTTCCTCATCATTGCATGAAATTGCCAAATCGCACATTAAACAAAAATAACTCGAAATCAAAATCTCCAACATAATTCACCCACCTTCCTGGGAGCAGTAAGCGTGCCGTCAACATCGAAAAGTGCGATTAAACCAGGTCTCCTTGCAGCCATAACAGATTAATCCTTCTATCGACTGCAAAACAAAAGTTTCGCGGTGATTTTCAAATTACGAAATTCAACTACATTACTAGAAAAAACTGAAGAAATCCGCTCCATAAATGCAGTAAAATTTAGCTCACCTGAGTGAACGAATCGCGAACTGTTGAGATCTGGAGCTCAATTCAGAGAAAATTCAGAGAAATTAGGAGCAGATCTGAAAAGCTAAGCTGCGACAGTTGCTGCTTAGAGTGGCTATGGGGTTTATATACTTTCTGAATTTGGACCGTAGATAGCAGATCTCAAGATTTCGTTGTTTTATTTAGGATTTATTTTTTGAATAATCTTAAATATTTATAGCTCATTTTGTTTTCCCCTCTTTTTATAAAATATCGAAAATACCCTTCACGTGGTGCCCAAAAATAAAAATCAAAACCACCACCACCAATATTAATAATTCTTGGACTTAATTTTCTATATTTATATTTTTTATGTATGAATAGTTTTTAAACTATTATTTTATCGAGTCATATAGTGCCGAACATCTGCTAATATCACGTAAAAAATTTAAGAAAAAATCCAAATTGTCTAATGGTCGTATTTGTATTGTATTGTCGTATCTATACTCGTGCATAATAAATTTATATGTTTTATAGTATGCAATATGCATACATTTATTTCAGACCAATATATATATATATATAATATAAAATATAATTTTTGTTTAGCACTTATTGAATTCATAATAAGTAAACGAAATTACTTCATTCCGAATAAAGATGAAACTATAAGATAAAATTATTTTAATCTATTTTTATACAAATAACTTAAATATCAAAATCTTTTTTTTTTTTTTTTTGGGCAACCTTTAAAAGATCAAAACCACATGATATAATTTAATTGTAATTTTGTGCTGACACTATATTAAAAGGCGTAGGTATTTATTTAGTTATTGTTAGTTGGTGGTTAGCTCACCTATTTACTACTTTTTGTTTGGATATTATTAATTCTATATTAATTGAATATTTTGGTGGGAGGATTTCAATCTTTTACACTGACATACTGAGCTGTCTTTTTTAAAACTTGGAGAAAAATGAGTTGCACTTCAAATTTTGGTATAGTGTCCCATTCCAAAGTTGAGAGGATATTTTTTAACGATTTTGAGAGTGTTCGGAATAACTTTGTTTTTCTATAGTAGAAATAAGTTTAAAACTTCAAACTTCTAGTGTATCATACTTTTAAAAATATTGTGTCGGATACTTTCCACGTGAGAATTTTTAAAAAGAAAATTTATATCGTATCCGTACATGATAGTTTTAAAATTATAAACATGCTATAAACATTTAAAGACCCAACTTCTACCTTCTCCCGAGACCGGTTAAAACACTCTCCCTATCAATAAGAGTTGTATTTTTAACATCTCGAATAAAAGATATCTAATTGAATTAACATAGTATCGAACCGATAAACCACACCCCTGTTGTAGTTCCATTACTTTATGGCTTGGACTCTTATAGTTAACTCCATTACTTTATGGCATGGACTCTTATAGTTAACTCAAGAGAGTGTTGTTAATTTTAGGCCATGAATAATGAGCAAGATTGATATGCATGTGCATGCCATGTGAGTGGGGGACTAGTAATAATTCTAAAGTATTATAATTAGTAAAATCTACATCAATCTGAAAAAGGTAAAAGATGAATTTATTTCAAAGCAAACAAATCATTTTCTGTAAGAAACTGCCTGCATACCAACTCTAAAAGTAAAAGGCCATGTCAAGGCTGCAAGAAATGCTAATAGATCAATATTATTAATAAATATATTCAATTAAAGCACCTAAGTCTTTAAGACCAATTGAGCTTACAACAAGAATGAGAATTCCCAGGGGAAGCTGGGAAATATTTGATGAAGCTAGCTAAACTTCACCCATGGCTTTCAAATCAATTGCCACAAGAATCATTGATGAAAGAAGACCTCATAAAAATGAGTATGTTCATCGTATTCATGTTGTGACTCGGGACACAGATAAATATCCCAAGCTAGGAACTAGCTTCAGCCTCAAGTGTCAACCGAACACCATTTGCGTAAGAAGTTGGAGAAATACCTGTCGTCTGAATCAGTTTAGTGATATCCATGGAGATATCTGCTGGTGACCTGACACCTCGATCAACCTAAACATAGGAGAGTCAAGTGTTTAGATAACAGTAATGAAAACATAAGGTTTTCCTTTAAATGGTACCGCTCTATTCCCCCTTTCGGTTTTATTCACTTCTCATTGTCAAAATCCAATGTCTGCATACAACATAAAGCTATATACACATACATAATTTCAGAGAAGGATTTCTTTGAGATGTAATCACGAGTAATAATTGTGTAAGCAGAGGAGTTTGTGGAAACATACTGATGATGCCGAAACTTGCTTGATTATTGAGGTACTATAGCCTCTAACATGTGCAACAGCCTCAGCCATTTGAACCCGAGATACCCTATCTGGCCCCCCAGCATTAAGAAGCAACTGCAGTTGCTTTCCCTCTGCAAAAGCAGTATTAATTCATAGCGCAAACCACCACTGGATGAGAAAAGGAGGGTCATAATTGGTACAAAATAATATGTGGAAAGAGGAAAGAATCGTTATATTCAAAGGTATGTACTAGCTCAAAGAATGTCATACAGGTTTCAGTAATCAAATAAGTTTGAGAGTAACTGTTACCTTAATCCTTGAATCTCTCAAACCATTGTTAAAGAAATACAAACTACTAATAAAAAAAAGGAGCCCCTCGAACCTGAGATCCATTGGTTAGTCAATATTTGGATGATGGCAACAAGATCCTTCACAAAGACAGGGCAACGAAACTCATCATGAAAGAAATTCAATGGCTCTCCTTTAGCAAGGACACTGTCCATCCACTGTACCACGAGCATTAGGATCATTCTTGAATCCCAACATAAAGGTAAATGAGAATGCTAATAAGACAATTCTTTCTACGGGACAACTTTAAAGTACAAAGACAAGCATGCAGCGGGATATACACCTGAACTGGAAGTGATTTAGGAACAGGAGATATTGTTTGTGGCCCATAGATTATACTGCTTCTCAAAATTGCGAAGTTTCTGCAGTTTGAAGATATATATCGCTCTGCTTCAACTTTAGATTTCCCATAAACATTTACAGGAACAGTCTCATCCTCTTCCTTGTAGTAGGATTTTGTCCCTTCATAAACTGCAGAAAATCCAAATCATTTTCAAGATAGGAGCAAAAGAACACTAATAAGAGAAATACAAGATCCAAGAAATGCTGAAACAAAAAAACGAGCTCGAAACCTAATGGTCATCAATGGCATAGTAATTCCGTATGACTTAATAGGAATTTCACAATCATAAAAAAAAACTCAACGATAGCTTACAATTGGAGCTCAGAATGCGAAAGCCTTCAAACATGCTAAATGGATTTGAAATCTTTAGCTCCATATCCATCTACTCAACCGAATCTAAAACAATTTGAAATTTAAGGAACAAAAGATCAAAATGTGACCAACCTTGATCGGTTGACAAATGAATCAGAAGAGTATTATCACTCTCTTGAAAGCTCGATAACCACTTCACAAGAGCAGTGGGAACATTTACAGCCATTGCAGCTTCAGGATCCATCTCACAGGCACGAGGAACCGAAAGAGCAGCACAATTGATCACCACATCAGGCTGAAAACATTAAAAAACTTCAAATAATAATAATGATAACACAGAAGTTATCCATTTCACAAAATCCTCAAACCACCACCAAAAGCAGTATCAATCATCCACAAATCAGCTCTTCACCAAAACAATTACCTCCAACAATTACATAAACAGGGACAATCTCACATCCATAAATCACCTAATCACGTACACATTACACAAATCATCAACTTCCAAATAACATGTAAAAATCCCCAACTCCGCACCGTTTTCCACGCACGATCTCTCAAACCACTAGCATTACATCGTAAACAAACTCGGATTCACCAAAACTAAAATAAAACGAAATTGAAACGTTTAGCTCAACGAGAAACATTCAATCAACAACCAATCAGCGCATTTTTCAAAGCAGCTCTTCACCAAAATACTCACCTCCAACCATTACATAAACAGGCACAATCTCACATCCACAAACCACCTAAACACGTACACATTACACAATTCATCAACTTCCAAAAACACATCAAAATCCCCAACTCCGCACCGTTTCCCACGCACGATCTCTCAAACCACTAGCATTACATCGTAAACAAGCTCGAATTCACCAAAATTACAATAAAACGAAATTGAAACGTTTAGCTCAACGAGAAACATCTAATCAACCATAAATCACCGCATTTTTCAACAAATTTGTGGAATTAAAACCTGTCCAAACGCGTGGTATACTGCATCGAGGCCATTTCCGGTGCGTAAATCAACGTGGAAAGATTGAGCTTGAGGAATGGCATTGAGCAGCGCCGGCGGAGGAGGAACTGAGTGGTGCGTGAACGCGAGAGATAACGGAGAATTTGTGCTCGGATCATCGGAAAATGATTGCAAGAGATGCTGCCCCAAGTAACCTGTTCCTCCAATTATCAGCACTCGTTTCTGGCTCATTGTGGTTTCCGCCATTGCCGTCAGCTGAGGTCTTCTTCTAATCAACTGAAATCGCTAATTTCTGAAAAATCGTTAGTTATAGCAGCACGCTTTAATGAATCTAAGTTGCACGGATACGGACATGACAACACGGACGCGACACGGATACAACGACACGGATATCTTGTGATTTTTTTAAGTGAGAAGTATCAGACATGATACAACACGATAAAATGATATTTTTATAAATGTCAGTATATTAAAGAATGGAATATTAGGCGAAATGCAGAATGTCTTTGAATCCAAATTTCATAGGATCCAAATCCATCGACATTGTTAACTAGCAACTTGAAAATTATTTTACAGGATAATATGAACAGAAAATTGCAGTATTGGTCCTATAGAAAATAAGTTAATTTTTTTTTTTGGTCTTGTAGTTTTAAATAGTCTCACACTTTTAGTTTTTCGATAAATGTAGTCCCAAAGTGAAAATTTTTCAATATTAGTCCCAACAAATTTAAAATATATATTTATAATATTTTTTCTTAATTAAAAAATATATATCAAATATAAGGAAAGTTTTAAAAGAATACCAACCACATGATTTTTTTCTTAATAAATAATAAATTATTACATTTTAAAGTATTACTTTAATATTGTTAAATAAAAAAATAAAAACAATATACATAACAACATAATTAATAAAATAATCTTCAATAAAATAAAAGCAATTTGTGGCCATTTATTTTTGAAAAATATATGGCTACTAATTTATCAAAAATATGTAGTAGCCATTTATCAAAAATATATAGCTACTAATTGCTTTTTTAATTTTTTAATTAATATTATATTGTTGAATAAAATATATATATATTTAGTTATTTTCAATTTTAACAAAATCCAACGATTAATTATTTTAAATAAATGCAAGGTTTTTTGTATAAAAAATATTTAAATATTGTAAATATTAATTATTTTTAATTTTTAATTTTATATATTTTTAACTAAATGCAATATTGAAGATTATTTTATTATTATGTTATTATGTATAATATTTTTATGTTTTATTTTAAAATAATACTTTAAAATGTAATAATTTATTATTTATTAAAGAAAAATATCATTTGGAATTCTTTTAAAATTTTCCTAGTATATTTGATATATATCTTTTAATTAAGGAAAAATATTATAAATATATATTTTTTAATTTTTTGGGACTAATATTGAAAAATTTTCATTTTGGGACTATATTTGTCGAAAAACTAAAAGTGCAGGACTATTTAAAAACTACGGGACCAAAAAAAATTGACCTATTTCCTATAAGACCAAAAATACAATTTTTCTAATATGAAATATTCGAACTTTTAAATAAAAAGTTGAAAAGGAATCATAATACAGGGGTTAAATTAATTTTTCCTCTAGTTATCATATATATCGTCCTAAGTTGATTTAATTTCTATGTTTCCTAAGGGTTATAATATGGTAAGGAAAAATTAATGAAAATTTTCATCTACTAAAATAATTTTGTTATACTTCAAGTTTCAAGTCTAAAAAGATTTAAGTTAAAATAAAATCAAATTAAAAATTGTATGAAGCATTTTAAACTAGTAGCCGATTATGTATAAAGAAGATTATACTCTTTTTTCTCCTAAAACATTAACAAATTATAAGTAGAAATACGGGTGAGATTACCCCACACCAAGCCAAAGAAAGAAACTATCCTCTATTCAGAACATACATAGACCAGAGAGATCCGCAACACCTTCAATGTTCTAAAAATAATTAACTCTTAAAAAGATTTTACACTGCCAGTAGATTTGTGCTCTGCGCCTCTACCTCTACATATAAAGAGAAGTGATACAATTTCACAATACAATGCACTTTCAAGTAAAACAACGTGCATGTGAAACCTACACCCGGTACTCTATCTCCCGGAAACTTGTGTATTTACACCATTTCGACTCTTGTGCTCTCTTCTTTTTCTGTGTGTGTGCGCGCGCGTTTTTTTCTATTCTTCTCACTCATTGTCCAGATTTGGCCCAGAGGGAGGCTGGTTTTTCTCGATGAGAAACTCGATTTTCTGGTGAGGAAGTACGAAAAGAAAGTTAAATACTTGGAAGGTGACCAACACAATGATAGAGTCTGGATGATATGGGTAGTACATATCTTCTGTAGAGTTGATCTAGAAGGGAAGTGCGTGTAATTGTAAAACCTAAGAAGGGGTGTCAGTGTAATTATATATAGCTAACGGGAAATATATGTAATTATTGTTTTTACCTTAACTGACTTGGTAACTTCTTCGAGCTTGTTGAGCATCAAATCTGTAGGTACACTTGGAGAAGGCATTGTCTGCAAAGTGAAGACTGAAGAGCTTTAACATATATTGATATTCTAGTTATCATAATCAAAAGAGCATAGTAATACTAGTCCAATTCATAATTTTCGAAAATTTCAAATGCATACCAGCAAACGATTAGATTTACGCAGACCTCTCAACTTTTTTTAGGGAGTTCTACATTTTTTTTTCTTTTCTAACTTGCACCAACAATAATATGACAATCGTCTAAGTGTCTAGATAAATATATAATTATACTTGCAAAAAGGTTTCTAAAGAAAGGTGTTTCACAAGCCTACAAATAAGAATTATTTGGCTCGCTTCCAACTTGATACTTATACAAGGTCAATATTTGATATTAATATCTACTTGTTTACCTTCCTGCTTATAGAAGGTGTGGGCGACCTCAAAAGTGCGGGTCCCAAGGTCAAAGAGTCCATACGAAACAAGCTTTCACCTCCGGAAATTTGCAAGTTATGAGTCCAGCCAGCATCTTGTATAGCCTTTGAAGCTTGTTGTACTACAACCTGCATATTTGTGAATTCTCGAAGATAATTTAACCTTTGACTTTAGTTTAAGGGATAATTACAAATACCACAAGAGAGTTAGCTCATGGTGTTTTCCATAATTTCTCAACCATGAAGGTTTTTGTCGTCATTGGATTAATACTCAGGGAGTATTCGTAACTATCCCTTAATTTAAATCAGCGACATAGGAAAACTGCATTATGAAATGTTAATTATCTTCTATTAATCTAATTGGAAGAGAGAAGCCGTGTGAAGGAATCAATTACCTTTCTTAGATGTCCAGGATTACTAACTCCTTGAACCTGTAATTCATCAATGGGAGCTGCCTTTTCATGTGCAATACTCTCGACTCTGAAGGTATGTAATCCGTACACTGACTGCAAGCAACCTGCATATTTATACATACACAAACACAAACACACAAATAAATAATAAATAAAAGCACAATAAAACACAATTCTATGATAACTTGTTTAGCTATTTATTTGGTGATGAAAATCATTAAGGATGAAGATTTATCAATGAACTTAGATCATAGAGATGGAGACGCAATTAAACAAAAGGACAAATCAGTAAATTCACAGCCTCTGCAATTAAAAAGAACATTATAAAAACCACTAATTGATAATCGACTAGTAAGTCCAAATGCAGGTCGCACAAGGAGATTGAAAGATAATAAGTAATAACACATTCAAAACCAAATATATACATATATACTCACACAACAGATTAATGCAGCAATGTTTCATACCTTGTTCAATTATAATATCAATAACAAGGGCCAGAGGGACATGCTTCTCGATTGTTGTTTCTCCCCAGAAGGGTATATAGGATGGCCTAGAGACCTAATCACGAAGCAAAAATATTCCAGATTAGCTCAAGAAACTGAAAATACACAAATTTCCTAAAATAACATAAACCCCCCACCCCCAGGGCAAGCGAAAGGGCTAATGAAATTGATATACCTGAGGTTTGGCCTAACTACACACTTCCCCTTATACAAATTAGTGAATTACCAAAACTTCCCTTGTCATTCCCTAAGAATGAGATTGGATCCAAAGCATGCTAATTTGAAAGTCAAATATTGATCAGTAAAGGCAAGGGCAGAATAAATACACATAAAAATTTAGAGATGATATCAACAAAATTAATTAATCCAAAAGGAAATGTAAATTCATCGGCAGGGGAAGCTTATGTAATTTCTCAAACCTCAATCAACAAAATTAATTAATCCAAAAGGAAATGTAAATTCATCGGCAGGGGAAGCTTATGTAATTTCTCAAACCTCAGGGGAAGTTTGTGTAGTTAGGTCAAGTGGTCAGCCCTCATGGTCAGGGTATGCCAATGTAATTTCTTCCTAGATCCTTGCCGACAACAAGAACAGAACCGAACGATCAATAAGTACCTTGTACACAATTTCTTGTGTTGTGACATAGAGTTTCCTTGATGCAATATCCTTCTGAAGCACATATCTTCTATAGGGCAAATACAGCAGCATAATTATCCCAACACCCCACGCTAAAACCAGAAGCAGAGATATCGAAAGCCATATAATCATATCGTATCGAACATTTTTGGATGAAAGTTCCTCGAACGAAGCCATATATATTACTTGCAAAGGACTATCAGCCTCTTCATCCACATCTAGCTCAGAAACGGGATCCGATAGCAGCAAATTCTTTGACGAACCGAGCGTCGGCAGCCCTTCCGCATGTCCCATCAGCATTTTATGAGACGAAGCCTAACAATATGTAGATTCATCAACAAATAAACAACTAACATCAAGAACCTCCAGGAATAGTTGTGCTAATAAACCTTATTGAGAACGCCTTTATCATTAATAACTGCAAAAACTCATTCTTCCATTCAAAAGACCATGAAAATTCCAATCAAGTGTCATATTATTGAACATTTAATGCGAGAAAATCAGCTGTTTCCAAACACTTACTGGAGCTGATTATAGCTCACAGTGATAACTCTACACAGCTTTTAAATGAACAAATTACAGCAAAAACTGGGTAAAATCAGAGAAAACAACAGATAATAAGCAACTCTAGCCGAAATTACTCGATTCAACAACAATCCAAAATCGCATATTTTTCCTTGAATTCTTCAGACGCCAAATAGAGCAAGATAAAACCTAAGCGGAGAAAAAAAAAATCGAAGGAAAATCTAAAATTTGAGACATTTTTACCAGAAATCTTAGTCCACTAGCGATTGAAGATGGGAATTTTCAGGATGGGATTAGGGTTTGCATGAGAGTGTGGTTTAACTCAACTCAGGGCTTGTGAGTTGTGACTTTGTTCATCTCTCGAACTCAGATGGATTTTGCTAAAATTCTCTGAACATTTTCTTGTAGAAATTACACCTTTCCCCCTTAATTTTATTTATTTTCTCATTTTGACCCTTTTAACTTTAGAAATATGCACTTAGCCCCTGTCAATTAAGTCAGTAATTTAAATCTATTTCGCTATTTTGCATTTTTTAAGGATATTAAATAAATGTCCAAATTAAAGATTAAAATAAAGTTTTATTTGTACTAAAAAAAAACAAAATTATTAAACTTATCTTTTTTTTTAAATAATAATATATATTATTGCTTTTAGATATGAAATATTTTTTATGTAATTTATATTTAACAAAAACTTCTTCTTTTGTATTTTTTTTCTTTCTTTGTTTTATGAAAATCTTTTTTCAAAAATATCAACAAATTAAAATTTAGAATATTTAGAAGAGAAAATTATTATTTTTTATGATGCAGCCGAAAAATGTAATACTAGAGGCCAAGGGGTATAATATAAGATAAATCAAATTAGAATTTATCGAGTTAAATTTAATTATTGATTTAATCTTTAACTCTTTTTTTATTAGATCACTCTATGATACATATACTCCTAGAAATATCATTTTGATATATCATGTCATATGAGACACTTCTCATGATGAATTTTTCCAAAAAAAATTATATCGTCGTATTCATATCTATGCATTATAAGTTTTCCTTAATTCGACCAAGTAAATATATCAAAAATATATGTTAATATGATTGGTAGCAAAAGAAATAACATTAATAATAATGACAAAATACAATAATATTACTATTTAAACAAAAATGTAATTATGCTTATAATAACAACAAATTATCACTATTATAAAAGTTAATCGTTTTATATCTGCAGTTCAGACTTAATGTAGTGCCCCCAACACTACAACCCCGCACCGTTGTACTTCTCAAGTGGATGTGAGACCTAGCACTCGAGAAATACTTCGGCGAACGGACAAGACTATACTATAATAAAGTATAAAATGCAGCGA
>JBBMKE010000002.1:12882829-12910972 GCA_037834125.1 Lippia alba | reverse complement strand
TCACTAAGCAAACAAACCACAATAAACACTACACTCGGAGAATTAATAAATACTCGAATTATATTGAAAATTAAGAACAATTAGGTCTCACGATGTCTCAACCAAATCATAAATCTCTAGCTAAGTATTACGAAACTAACTAATCAAAACCATAAAATCTAAAAAGAATAAAATAAACTAAAAACAAAGATTAAAGATAGTTGATGCTCTTGGATGTCGTCGGAGCTGCTGCTCCAAATCCTCCTCTTGCTGCGTGTAAAGTGTGTCTGGAAAGAAAGTGTCCCCATCTGCTACCCAAAAGACGTGGTTATATAGCATCCAAGTCAACCTCTCCAAATCCTAAACTAATTAGGACTTTACTTCTTGTAAACACTTGCTGCACACGTTTGACTTCAAATTGGGCCCATTCCAATTAATTACCAAGGACAAATTCGCAGCCCATTAAGCAATAATTACAATTATCCCAAATTCCTCGCTGATTTATTCCACTCCAAATTCTCATAATTGGGCCTTTGCCAATAAATTCCAAAGGTGCAGCCCACTGCAATTCTTGGGACAAGATCAATCCAAAATCTCCTAAATTAGCCCGAAAAGCTTCAATTTCTGGGAATACATCTTAGCTGCATTAAAACATGAAAATAAATCATTGCACAATTTTATATCAATATTAATCACTAATAAGCAGCCATAAACACACAAAAATATCGAGAATAATGCATGCTAACAACAGGAGAGCTTGAGAACCAGCCCTACGCGGTCATCTACATGATCGCTGGCAGATCCTCGGGAGGAGATTCCAACGCCTTTCGTCGCCGCTTCGTGCTAAGCTATGATAAAAAATCCCAACGAGTGCAAGCTGTGTACTCCATGGAAGCCAACCAGCGGTCGGCAGAGAATGACATTGTTGCCTTTAATGATGGGGATTTAGAACACAATGTAACACCCCATGGGGCCAGTGAAACCTCCGATTTTCCCATGGTGGTTAGTTTAGACGTGAATAATCATGTTGTAAAGAGGGTCTTGGTTAATAATGGAAGCTCCGGGAATGTTCTGCCGTACTCGACATATCAAAAGATGAACCTCACAAACATCCCCCTTGAACCCCTCAAAACCGCCCTCATTGGCTTTGGGGGTTCCGAGATTGTCTCTCGTGGACAAATACGCTTGGCCACCTCTTTCGGTCGTACCCCACAGCGTAAAACTTTGAATGTTTTGTATTCAGTTGTCGAGGTGGACTTACCGTACAACATCATCATAGGGCGACCAGCCCTTGTGGATTTCAAAGCCATAATTTTCACCTACCAACAGAAGATCAAGCTCCCCACTCCCGAGAGAACTGGAGAAGTCTTGTGCAACGTGAAGGAAGCCTGGGAATGCTATATTCTATCCCTTCACAGCCACAAGCCAAAACAAACCATCCTGCAAGGTTCCATGAAGAAAATCGTCGACTTCCCAAAGCTCGACGAAGATGGTCCCGAACGAAAATGGGCCAAACTTTACAAGAAGAGAAACAAGAAAATAGGGTCCACAGCTTCTGCGAGCGATGTACCCCCAAGAGCCATGAAGGAATCTTCAGACAGCGAGGAAGACTAGCCTTCGGAATAAACGGATAATCGCCTCATAGGCAAGAAAAGAGCGCTTGAGGTGCCCCGACCGGAAATGAGAATTGAACCCACGGAGAAATACGTCACCATAGAGTTGGAATCTGAGAACCCCGAGAAAACCACCCAGATAGGCTCAAACCTCGCGGGTCCCACACAAGTCATGATGATAGACTTCCTCAGAGAAAACTTAGATGTATTCGCATGGAAAACCTAGGATCTCACTGGCATTGACCCTAGCGTCATAGTCCACAGGCTTAACGTTGATCCTGCCTTCATGCCTATCAAACAGAAAAAGAGGGATGTCCATTGATTCCGGAAGCAAGTCATTGAGGAGGAAGTCAACAAGCTCCTCGACGCTCAGTACATCGAAGAAATCTTATACCCAGAATGGCTTTGCAACATCTTTCTTGTGCCCAAGAGTGTAAACAAGTGGCGAATATGTAATGACTTCACGGACTTGAACAAGGCTTGCCCCAAAGATCCCTATCTTCTGTCTCGCATAGACCAGTTGGTGGACTCAATTGCGGGCTGCGAACTTATGAGCATGATGGATGCCTTCCAGGGATCCTACCAAATTTTCATGGCTCCCGAGGATCGCCCAAAGACTTTCTTCGTAGTGCATGTTGGGGTATAGTACTTCTTAGTCATGCCTTTCGGCCTCAAGAACGCTGGGGCCACTTACCAATGCCTTGTCAACAAAATGTTCGAGCCAGAGATAGGCAAGTCCATGGAGGTATACGTGGACGACATGATTGTAAAGAGCGAGCGTCAAGGCTCGCATTTGGATGATCTTCGCCGAGCGTTCAGCATCCTTAGGTAGTATGGAATGAAGCTCAACCCCTCAAAGTGTACGTTTGGAGTTCGAGGCGGCAAATTCTTTGGCTACGTAGTTAGCCAACGAAGGATTGAAGCTAATCCAGAGAAGATCAAGACAATCCTCGACATCCCGTCCCCTCGAAACATCAGAGAGGTTCAAGTGTTAGTGGGGAAGATAATCTCCCTCAACAGATTCATCTCTCGATCTGCTGACAGAAACCTACCCTTCTTCAAAATTCTGCGCAACGCTCGCAATTTCGAGTGGACCCCCGAGTGCGAGGAAGCCCTTCAGAGCATGAAACAGTACCCCTCGTGTGCTCCACTTTTAATAAAGCCGGTAGAGAGAGCATCTCTTCATCTACCTATCAGTCTCTTCGGAAGCCATGAGTACCGTGCTCGTCACGGTACGCGAGCGAAAACACCTATCCATCTACTATTTGAACAAAACCTTGCAAGGGGCAGAAAAATGCTATGCAGAGATTGAAAAGTTTGCCTTTGCCCTCATCAATGCTTCTCGAAGGTTAAGGCTCTATTTCCAGGCGCACTCCATTACAGTGCTTACTAATCAACCCCTTAAGCAAGTTCTGGCCAAGCCTGATGTCTCTGGAAGACTGATCAAGTGGTCCATTGAACTAAGCTAATTTGACATCAGCTTCGAGCCACGCACAGCCATCCAAGCCCAAGCCGTGACAGACCTCTTGGTAGAGCGTTTCGGGTTAGATTCCCCATTGCTCGAAGACGAAGGATTATGGTTGCTGCACAGGGATGGTTCCTCGACCTCCCAAGGGGGGAGCCGGGGTGACCCTTAGGGATCCCCATGGAATGGAAATAGATTTTGCAATCAAGCTAGCCTTTCAAGCTACCAACAATGAAGTCGAGTACGAAGCGCTCATTCAAGGGCTCAAAATCGCTCGAAAAAGCAGAGCCAACAGGGTGACGGTTTACGTGGGTTCTCAGCTGATTGCAAGTCAGATCGATGGGACTTATGAAGCTCGAAAAATCACCATGATGCGTTATTTGGCATAAGTAAGAGAGATCATAGCTGAATTCAAGGAGTTCCATCTGCTGCAGGTTCTACGAGCGGAAAACGAGCGCGCAGACGCCCTCTCAAAGTTCGCATCTTCCCTTGACGGGACCTGCGAGCGTGCAGTTACCTTCCTCTGAATTGAAGGGCCATTAATAGAAGAAAGCGAACCACCAAGGCAAGTTAATATGATTGACCCTTCCGAGCAATGCTGGCTCGACGCGTTCATTTTATTCCTCCGAGATGAAACCCTCCCGAGTGATAAGATTGAGGCAAGAAAGATAAGAAACAAAGCTCTCAGGTTCTCTCTGGATGACGAGGGACGCCTCTTTAAACGCTCGTTTCAAGGACCACCTATGAGTTGTTTGAGGCCCTCACAAACGAAGGAGGTTTTAGAGCATATACATGGTGAAAGTTGTGGGAATCATTTTGGCGGTCGAATTCTAGCTAAAAAGGTATTACGGAGTGGATTCTATTGGCCCTCGGTCTTGCAGGAAGCCATCAATTACTCCAATAAATGCCCTAAATGTTAATTCCACGTGAACGTCCCTCAACTTCCAGCAGCCCAGATGATCCCTATCGACGTATCATGGCCCTTCGATCAATGGGGCATTGATATCGTTGGACCTCTTCCTATGGCGGTCGGACAGCGGAAGTTTGCCATCATAGCAGTGGATTACTTCACTAAGTGGGCCAAGGAGAAGCGGTCGCCAAAATCACCTTTCGGACAGTCAGAGATTTTATATGGAAGAACATCATATGCCGCTATGGCATCCCGAGGGTAATCATTTCAGACAATGGCTTTCAATTCATCGCCACAGACACCCAAGATTGGTGCTCGGAGCTTGGTATTGAACAGCGCTTCACCACCGTGGGCCATCCATAGGCTAACGGTCAAGCTGAGGTAACAAACAGGATCATACTCCAGCATCTCAAAATGATGCTCGAGAGTAAGAAGCGCGAATGGGCCGAGGAGCTCCAGGGAGCCCTCTGGGCGTATCGGACTACCCCACGAGCGGCAACAGGCGAGACTCCTTATGCTCTGACGTATGGATCTGAGGCAATGATACCTGCGGAGCTCGCTTAAAAGTCCGCACGCATAGCCTATTTTGAGCCCATGGCTAACGGCAGCAATCGAGCGCAGGAACTGGATTTGCTTGACGAAAAGCGCGATACCGCTTGGGCTCGCATCCACAAGTATAAGGCAACGGTCGCCTCACAGTACAACAAACGTGTCAAAGAAAGGACTTTCCAACTACGGGACTTAGTTCTCAAGAAAGTTGAAGTCTCTAAACATGTGGGTAAGTTAGACCCTAACTGGGAAGGCCCCTTCAAAGTTATACAAGTACGCGCGAACAATACCTACTTGCTGGAAACTTTGCAAGACGAGTGTCTACCCCGACCGTAGAATGCTTGCAATCTCAGAAGATTTTACGTATGAGTTTTGTATCATTCCCTTCGGGACAAATTGTATTTTCTTCTCTTAACACATTATTAGGTATGAAATGCAACTTCTTAAAGCATTTTGGTTTATATTTTATTTTATCTATTTTTGTGAACATCTCTCCTTCGAGAGTCAGCAAAGCTAACTCCGTGTCGAGAAAGCTCCACGTAAAATAGTTCTACTTAGCACTACTCTAGTCCCTCAGGAAACGAACGGACTCAGTAGATTAAGATTCACGAGCAAAATAAGCCAACGAATTTGACCCTAGCTTACTCTCAGAATCCTTTGATGGATTACCACTTGTTTAGACACTTAGCAAGTTTTTCTAAGATTTCTAAGTTCAAGTCTAACACAGTCAGAAGCTTTCGACGGTCATTACTCACAAATTTACTCTTTGTACTTAACATATTTTAAGCAGCAATGTTGGAATTCATTCCTCTGGTTTGGGCTTAATGGGCCAGGGTGATCCCCGTACGGACACACCCTCGGGCCATTACAAGTCAACTACGGTATCCTATCGTTCAAAAGGAACAGAACTAAGATAAGCGTATTTCTAAAGCCTACACACATTCAAGCATTCAACCAAACAGTTAGTGGATAGCAAAAAGGAGGTATTCATTCAGAGAAATCATGAGGAGCATGGTAACAAAAGCAGTGCAGAATGATTAAAGGTTACATCAAAGTTCTAAAACAAATTGTTCAGAAAAACAGCAAAGGAAACATAAGCTACAAGTTCAGAAAGAAAAGGCAGCGACGTAGAGAAGGTTCAAGAAGCTGGAGCATCATCAGTTTGAGCGTCAGAAGACGAGGGATGCTCAGGCTTCGGAGAAGCCATTGCCAGAGGGATCAAATTAAGGGGCTCGCTACCTCCCAAAGGTTCAGTTTCGGTATTCTCCACTGCTTTCCTCGTTGTGCGTGCCTCGAGGATAGCTACACTCATATGGATCTCCTGCAGCTTGTGGCTCGCGTCCTTCAACTCCCCGTGTCTCTCCGCGACGGCCTTTTGCAGTTCCTCCCTCTCCTTCAAGAGATCTTCTTTCTCCCGTCTCTAAGCCTGGCTAGCATCTTTGTGTTTCCTATCCAAAGTCCTCCATTGCTCGTCCATCTACCTAAGAGCCTCCTTGGTGCTAGCATGTTCATCCTCGACGGCCTTAATTCTGTCGGTCAACTCTGTGCGTTCCCAATACCAGGCAGTTGGGTCGTGCATCCTTGCGAGCCTCTTGTACTTGGTTTTGTGAGCCGCGTAAGCCTTAGACCACTGCTCCAAGATCTTCAACTTGGGAAGCACTTCCTGCGAAGTAGAAAAAATGTTAAATTTGGAGGAGATATTTACATGCATGCTCGCGTGGAAAAATGGAAACATTACTTCAGAGGGATGAAGAGATGGGTACCGTAATCAAGATGTGGCTCGCATAAGCCATGAGCTCCTCTGCTGACTGATTGATCAACCGAACTTAATCTCCTCCAAATTGAGCTCGGTCGAAGATGCTCTGGCTGAGAAGCCGAGCGTTAGGTCCCCTCTTCATCAACACAAGCCCGTCTGCCGGATCTTTTCTATATCGAGCGTCGCCCACCAGCTCAAACTTTCAGTACTCCTCTTTCTCAGAAGAGAAAGTGTACCCATCATCAAATTCAACGGGCCCCACCCTTATGCTTTTACCCTTGCCTGAAACATGATAGGGGTCAGCCATCCTCTTCATTTTCCTCGAGGGCTCCGATCCACCCTCGTGGAATTCCACCCCCAAGCTTGCCTCTACCATCATTTCTGCGCTCGGATTCTCTCTCGCCAGATGAGCAACCACTACCTCCTGGATCTTGACGTTCTCCGAGCCTTGGTTTTCTGGCTCGTTGACTAGGCGCCTCTCAGTTGCTTGAACATCTTCACCTCGAGGGCCCGTTCGTTGTTGAGGGTTTGGTTTCTACCGAGGAGCGTGTGGAACCGTGAGGGGCGCCTTCAAAAGTTTTGCAAGTTTTGAAGCAGCCTTACCTACCATCAGAATCTCGATCGCTGCATTGTTCAAAAGCAAACATCAGAAGGTTATCAATACAAAGGAAAAAATACTAAGTGTGAAAAATTAGATGCTAAAAGCAGGAGAACGCCTGCGGTTAGTAAGAAAGTTAGTGAGGGTTAGTCCCTAGATTCTAACCATCTTTCTCCATAATAGAAGGGGGATGTTCCACCATGCTCCTGGGGCTCGAGAAGCCAAAATGGAACAACACTTTTTTATTTTTCAACAAGCCCTTTGCCTCTATCACCATTTTGCATTCCTTCATCGCTAGGGCTACGCTTCTCGCCCAGCCCTCGAAAGCTACGTTTGGAGGCCTCAACCTTATAAAAGCTTTTTCCTTGCCATGCTCTATCCACCTCATTGGGACCACCTAAACTTCTCCTCGAGGCCTGTCACGTACAGAAACTTGTCTTTCCAAACCTCGTTGTAACACCCAATGTGGATGCCACAACCCCCGTACTGTAATTCGAACTCAGGAAAGGAATGGTGCCCAAACCTGAATTTGAATCACAGCAAGCGGTGACAAACACACGCTAGGCCAGGCGGACAAGACGTCAAAACAACAAACAGAGTGCGCGGAAGCTAAATAGATAACATTCAAGAACAGAATGCGGAAGCGATTTCAACATCAACGTAATCCAACAACAAACATAAATGCCTCACAGGGCCAAATACGATATCCTATGCCATACAGGGCCAACATATACGCCACATAAGGCTCAACAGTACAATATCCAAAGATAAAAATGTAAATAAAGTAAAGCAACAGTACATAAGTCTCAGAATATAAAAGTACAAAAAACTGAAATGCGACAGACTCGAACGAGCTAAATGTAAACCAACTCAATTTTGCCTAGTACGAAGGGAAAAGACAGACCTGCAACTGAAAAACAAATGGTAGGAGGTGTCAGTCAACTGACTGAGCGAGGGGGCTAACGCATACCCACATATATATATATAGAGCAAAGCACGTAACATAAGCAGATGAACACGTGAAATGGGGCTAGGGTTTTGCATACCAAAATAGTTATAAAATAACCCAAAGTAGATATAAGTTTGCAAATATTTTAAGAGAATCCTATCCCGCTTTACGTATTCCAGACAGAATTACTCGACAAGTACGAGCTTCTAACCAACACCAGAACAAAATTGAACTGAACAAATACAAAATAGAATCCAATCCTCCATGACACCCAGATGACAGGAAGAGTCGGCCAACTCAACCCATCCAGAATAGAACAAACAGACTCACAAGGGGTTGCGAACCCACAAGTGCCCTCTCCGACCCTTAGGCCGAAGGCTCAAGATGCACCACCTCCCCACAGGTCGCATGGAAATCATCTCAAAGTGGAACTACGCACATGGTCGAACACTAATGGCCCTCGCCGTTCCAGTGGCTCCATTACCTGCAGATCCTAGATCCCAGACAGAACAGAAACAAAACAGATGCCAATATTCCATGGCCAAAACCTCGCTAACAGAACCAGATCAGAACAGAGAAGAACGGAACAGAACATATTTCCAAAAAGGCTTACATACGCCCACATAATAATTTTCAAAACCAAAGGTGATACACAAGATCATAAATATAACATAACTGGCAGATAATAGAGTATAGTATAATATACTCGCATACAGGGAGCGAAAATAATCACATAAAGGCCATAGGTCCCACTATACAAACCTAAACCTCACCTCGAAGAAGTAGAGTCTAGAGTGTGTAGGGCCAAACACTCAAACCTCAAACCTCGGGCTGATCACCCGGCTCCTCAAACTCTGAACAAAGCCAACAGAAACACTTAGACTCTATATGAACCACAAGACGAACGGCGTACAAGTATGAATGCAATGAGAGATGAATATAAGATGACATAAATCAACAAATCACACTTCATAATTTAATTACAAGGCCTAGAAATGCATTATAATCCATACCGAAGCATATAAATCATGATCCACTTAAAAAAAATTAAACACATGTGAAAACGAAGGAAAAACACACAAACAGGGGGCTGGGAACGGCCCTGCCCGCGTACAAAGCAACGTAGGAATGGCATTCTCACAAAACCATCAGCATAGATGGGAACGGTCATTCCCATCCAAAGCACACCCTGGGAACGGCCATTCTCGAGGGTGGATGCTGACGTCAACAAGGGCAGAACGGCCATTTCAGCCGCAAGGCCAAAACAGGAATGGTCGTTCCAGCTCCAGACCTGAAGTAGGTCATCTTCTTCCTCGAAAAAGCTACTAGAATTCTCAATTCTCAATCATGGCTTCCCAAGTACGAATCCAACCATCCCAAAGCTCAAAAATCAACATCCAAACACATACATACACACAAGGATCAAATTAGACACTCAAACATCAAATCCCCAAAGTTTAGATAGATTTTTGCCCCAAAAATCACAAACACAATTCTTATGAAATTCAAGCATTTAACCATGGATTCAAGCAAATCGAAGCTTCATACACAAATTTTTAGCAACATAGGCACGTAGGAATCATTCTAAACAACCTAGCATGCTCAATAACTCACCAATTTCATCAATTACCAAGTTGGGGGCTTAAATTCCATTTTTCACATGATTTCTCCAAACAATCAAAACTCAAGCAATTCCATGAATCAAATCGGTAAATAAACACAAATCTAACCTTGAAACTCGAAGGGAAGAAGAATACGAGAGATACGAGCTACTGGAAGAAGATGGGTCTCTTGCCTTGATCTTCACTTGAAGCTCTCCATTGTCTCTCCCTTATGTGAGGTTTTGAATGTTTGAAATGAAATGAAGGTGAAAAGGGGATCTATGATATTTATGTGGTAGGTAGATCTGGGTTTTAGGTCAAAGTTAAGAATCGAACCAAATGACTCTCGAGTTAAGTAAACCGGATAAATAAAAGGTTCTAGGTTGTGAAATAAATTTAATTAGGCCGAATGTATGAAACAACCCAATTGTTGGTGTCGGAATTTGAATCCGAATTCCCGAGTCCGTATCGGTCCGAGTTACCCCAAAACCTGGCTAAATTAAATTAGGCCTTCAACCAAAATAGGCCCAAGTCCTATTTCACATTAAAGTCCAATTATTACAATTATTCTTGAAGTTGTCATGCAGCAAGAATTCAATATTTTATCTTATCTCATTTTATTCGAATTAATCACATAGACAATTAAAGTTGATTAAATCACGAAATTGCGGTATTTAAACTCTCTCGTGACAAACCTGGGCGTTTGAACGAACAGGGTGTCACACTCGCCCAAGGAAGTTGCGGGCGAGTTGATCATCCTCATATACCACTTCGAGGAAACATAGTAAAAATCGGCTTCAGGTAAGGATCGGGAAGACCGTGATATCTGAAATAGGCTTGTGAAGCTGTTCACCGAGGGTTCCTGGCCGGTTGCCTTCATCAACATTATGAATACGTTGATCAGTGCTATTCCATTGGGTAAGATTTGTGCGGGGGTTAGGTTCAGGTATTTGAGGATATCCCTCATCTCTCGGGGAATGGGGAATCGCAGGCCTCCTCCCACTACGGCATCCCTATATACGGTCATCCACCCCTCGGGGGGACTGTTTGCTTGCTCATGCTTCTGAGGAGTATGGGTCACTATGCCACTCGACCAATAGTCGCCCTCCACTAACTTGTTGAATTCCGCGGTGGTCCACATACCCTCAATTTCGTAGGGTGGTTTTTCTATTTTGTAGGGGTTAGGACCCTTCTCTTGGGTCACGGTATCCTTTCCTTTTCTCATCTTTCGCAAAGGTTCCTCTTCCGCTTGATGCTCGGATGGCCCCTCCTCACTGAGATTCATCGCCACCGTCACCCTATGGTCTTGGGGCCTTAGTGCTGAATTAGTCACTGGAAGAACTTTCTCTCCCTTTTACATCATGAGGATTGCATTGTCACATTGCTCGAATAATGCCGCAATATCCATTGGGGGTTGCTCATTCACTCCTCGCACGGCGGCATTCAATTCCTCATCTCTGCCTACGCCACTGGTACTGGCAATAGGAATTGTTGCAAGAGCGGTCTCCACTACCACCAGCTGTTCTCACCGGAACTGCCATTGGAATATTATTCCGACGAGGTGATGCATGAGGAGACATCTCCTCTATCTCCTGTGTCATGTCACTAACTACGGAATCGCTGGGAGAAGCCCCATCGGCCATGGAGTATGATATTTACTGGAAATGGGGCTTGGGAAGCAGAACAGATTTGGACACTTAAGAATTCTGGAGTTGGTATTCGTTCCCTCCAGGCAAACAATGAACTCTCTCAACCTAAAATTTAGTGTTAGCACAAGTTTAACGAGGGATATTGTTTACCTTAATAGGAAGTTGGGAGTTTTCCCGGAAAAAACAAGATTTGCAGAGAAGATAAGTGCTCTAGTTTGCTTGGGTGCATAAAAAATGAAAAACATATGCAAAATCCTTATTTATATGATACGGGATATGCACAAATTTAAAGCACAATCATTTTCCGTATTTAATGCGACTGCGGAAAGTCTCTGCGAGACAAGATGGCACTTAATGCTGCCCCAGTTATGTCCATTGCAGAAACGCTCGCGTTAACCTACAGCTGGAAAGCTTTGACCCTTCCTATTCCAAAGGGTATCGCTCAGAAGTATTTAAAATTCCACAGTATGCTCGGGCTATACTGTAGAATTTAGGGGGCAAATGATGGAACCCAGAATACGCTCGCATCTCCACTATCCATGTGGCATGATCGTAGATGATTCCCTTCATGACCTCTGGGGACAATCTTAACGAACGCTCAAATGGTTGAGGCTTGCGGCTCGTACCCAACCTCAATCCTCGCAGCCGATCTTCCCTGAGGGGTTGCCCCCAACTGAACCTTGCCCTCAAGTGAGTCAATCCTCGAACCTCTAGCGCTAGCAGGCTCAATGCTCCACCACCTCTTGCGAGAAGTCCATCCCCGAGCGTCCCTACGCTCGATCTCTAGCATACGAGCGTCTCATCGCTCGGGAAAATAATTCCATAACTGCCGCTAACACAACAGCTGGGCGTAACTGCCTAAAAGGTGATAATGATACGCGGACATCACTTTCAGGTCCTCACGATCTGCCACGTGTCTAGCGCAACATTCTTTTCAGGACCACATGGGCAATATTACCAAATACCCCTTATCCGCAATCTATAAATAGAGGAACTTCACTGCACTTTCCTCAAGCAATCTTCATCTCCTTCATCAGTTTTCTTCACTTACAAGAAACAGAAATTGAACTGGAAAAACCCCATTGCTACACATCTTCAAGCTTCACACAAGTTCGCCTTCTTCATTGGTGTTGCCCTAGCTGTTAGAATCCACGCTCTTTTGGAACCCAGTTCCTAAGGCTCAACGCCTGTGATGGTTTTTCCCTTTCACAAATAGAAAGTGTTTGGTGTTAATTCTCTCTTTATCATTTCCGACACCATCAACTGGTTTAGAGAATAGTAGGGCTGTTGTCACCCCTTTAAGTGCAGGTTACAAATTCTATAATGAAAATGATGAGCCCTTTCAGGATCTTGCCAAATATAGGCGTTTGATTGGGAGATTGCTTTAATTGAATCTCACCAAACCTGACATCAGTTCCTCAGTGCAACAATTGAGTCAATTTGTTTCTAATCCGATGAAGACTCATTGGGAAGCTGCTACACATGTGTTGCGTTATTTGGCAGGAACAAAATTAGCTAGCTTATACTTCCTAATTGTAAATAATTTTGCCTTAATTGTATTTTGTGATGTAGATTGGGCAACTTGTGCAGTTACACGAAAATCACTAACTGGTTTTTGTGCCCTTTTAGGTGCAGCTCTACAGTCAGCAAGTCATCATGTGAAGCTGAGTACAGAAGCATGGGTGCTACGGTGTGTGAGCTTTTATGGCTTAGTTATTTATTGGAAGATCTCAAAGTTCCAATTCAACTACCAATGAAATTGTGGTGCGATAATAAAGCAGCCTTGCATGTTACAGAGAATCTTATTTTCCATGAAAGGACGAAGCACTTGGATATTGACCGTCACATAGTCCGGAATCAATTCAAGAAGGGCTTTATACTGCCTAAGCACATTTCTACTACTGATCAACTAGCAGATGTTTTCACTAAATCGCTTGGTGGTTCACACTTCAGGCGTATGTTATGCAAGTTGGATTTTCTTTTCAACGAAACTCTAACTTGAGGGCCGGTGTTAAAATCTCTTTTTCTTTTTATATTTTTCCTTTGTATTTCTTTGTTAGAATCGTGTTTGACTCTTCTTGTATTTATAAGTAGCGTTTTGTACAAGCTGGTCTTATAGCCGTTGGACACGTGGGTCTATAAGTATACCCCTTTGTAATACTTTGTACAACGATTATTCATTCATTCAATAAGATTTTTCTGCAGATTACAAACCCTAATATGTTCTCTCTCAGCCGCCATAGTTAGGGTTCTTCAAAAAATAATTGAATTAATTAGAGATAATAAAAAGGTCATTCAAACAAAATAGTCATAAAAAAATGAATATGGGATGTTGTAAGTATCTGAAAAAAGAATATATATATATATGTGTGTTTGTGTCTGTGTGCTTGTGTTAGCATGTATATAAATACAAAGGCATAGTAATTATAAAGTGTACAAATTATAAAATAGAGTATTATAAAGTTTTCGAATTATAAAACATAGTATATAAATTATAAAATAGAGTATTATCTATAAACATCAAAGAACCCAGGTTTAAAATTGAACTACGAGAAGGAAAAATAAGAAAAAAAAAGTATTGTTTGTAAAAGTTAAAGTCCTTATATTTTAAAGTATTACTCGTCAAAGTTAAAGTACCCATTTTTAAAAATGAAGTATGAAAAGGAAAATAAAATAAGTACGGTATTGCAGTAAATTTAGGTATCGAGTGAAGTCAAATTATGAAATTGAATTGGGAAGATAACATAATTTTTTTTATATGGGAGAGTAAACTAAAATTTGTGTAACTTTTGGAAAGTTATGAATTACTGTCCTCGTGAATAACTTTGGCTTTAATAAAATGAATTTATTTTGCGATATAATTCAATTGTTACGTCGTCGTTTTCATCTCAAAACCCAGCAACGGCTAGTGCCATCAAACAAACTGACCGTTTGCCCCCATTATTCAAAAAACTTTTGTGGAACAGAAGAAAAACCCTCTAACGGAATCGTACACCTCCGAACAATTACTGCACCAATATCCAACCAACCATCTGCACAAAAATCTCAGAGAAATCAAAAACCCATAAACCAAATCTACAAAAAAAATCTCAGATTTTGAAGAAAAAACGATTCAAAATGGTCACACACGCACCCACATCCTACACATCATTTCAGGACTCCATCACTTCGATTTGCAAGAACATTCTCCCGTTCTCCTTCAAGAAGAGGCGGATTCCGGCGATTGCTGCGGCGGAGCAGCATCTTTCGAAGCAGCAGTCGGATAATCTGAAATGGCAGCAAGATTCGTTTCATCAGATACTTAATTTGATGGGCCGCTGTAAAGAGGGAATTATCTCTGAAAATGAGGTTTCTGCTTTTAGGACACACCTTCTTGAGACCCTCATTGCCTCTCCAGTAGATCACGAGCCGCCTGCGGTCTTAAGGGATAAATTGGTTTTCTTGCAGGTGAGTAAATTTATTTATATTTTCTATTTTTTGTTATTAACTTTCTACTATGATTACCGTGTTTTATTTCCTTTTCGTTTTGGTCTCCTGATGGTATATTTGGAGTTTGGAGTTTGGACCTTGGATTTTCGTGGCGAAGAGTTGAAGGGGAAAAAAAAAAAGATTATAAAGCACAATGAACTGTTCTTTGAAGTTGTCTTGTTTGGATTCCCTTTCATACGTTGTAGTTCTCTCTTCTGAGTCGTAAAACGCAGATTTATAGCCATTGACAGTATCGAATTTGTTTATTTTGTTGTATCACCGCGGTACAAGTCAACAAACATTGTGCTATCGACGTTAATGATCCTTTTGTTGCATATATTTGCTCCAAAATTTGAAAAATCCAAGTTTTAAACACACACACAATATATACATAATAGATAGCCGGGAAGGAGGGAGGAGGGACGGACAGCAAGAGAGGGAGAGAAATAGAGTATGCTTGATAGTATTTTCTATTTCATTTTAATTGATCTTGTTTTATATAACAGACATATGATGCTTTACTAGGATCAAAGATATTATTGTGTTTTAAGTGCCTTGTCTTTTTCTTCCTTTTAGGAGTTACTGTATGCAAAATGCATATCAGAGGAGGATTACCATGCATCAAAGAGGCCATTATTGCAGAGACTTGCAGTTCAAGGAGCTGAGATTGATGCAAGAGATGTCATCATAGGGGCCCACAAGGCAGAAACCTCGAACGAAGAATGGTCTGTAATAGACTTAAAGGATGACAACAAAAACTCTGCTTATAATCAACACATCTCAGCCTCAAAGAATGCCAAAACATCAATCCAGAGTTCGGCCGTAAGGAAAATGAAAGGAGCCGTATCCCTATTCGGTTTTATATCACAAGATCGTGATAAACAAATTTTGAGGGAGGAAAATGTAAAAAATACTGCTTTCTGTAAAGGGAATTTAATTGAAAAGGAAGTTAAATCAAAGCCGTCCATTCTCATGGAGAGCGCACCACCATCTGAGAATGAGATAGATAAGGGGAAGAAGAGAGTGAAAATGAGTAAAACGTCGTGGGTATATGATGGATTCAAGAAATGGAAGAGAAATGATGATTCTGAAGATGCATTGAGGACCGTTGATGAGAATAGAGTGAGTTATGATGGCAAGCTCGTTGAAAACCCTGTTGGGGAAGGACCAGATACTAAGCAAATCAAGAGGAAGTTGCATCCGGATGGTGCACCAACTGATTTCTTTGTTGATAAGGTTTTCGAATTTACATCATATGATTTCTTGATAATTGTTTTTCTCTTTTTTCTATTTTTGCATGATATATGATTCTTGATGATTTTTCCGTTTTGTAGGTCTTAGGAGAGAAGATAAGGAAAGAACTCTCGCGAATCCAAACGGAGCTAGCTGCCAAAAACCCGAATCATCATCTATCGTAAGGATGAATTCCTTTATAGATTCGATAATTAATATCCCAGGCTTCATTAGTAATATGAGGGTTAATCAGATAAATTTATTGTTTACCAGAGATGATGAAATTGAAGTCATCTCAACAAGGCTTCCAGTTGACATGGCAGACCTGAAAATGTTTTTTCCCAAGTAAGGATAACTACCTTTTTCTTCATTTCCTATTTCAAGTGTTTGTTTTCTTTCACAGCAAATGATACTTGATGATAATCCATAAGTAGTCTACATATGAAATTTAATGGATCAAATGTGTGAAGGAATAACAGTCAAATTTCCAAGGTTTGGCGTTAGGACAAAATCAAGGTTTGGCAATATTGTGGAAAAAGAAATCTTACAAAAATTACAGACAACTTTTAGAGATATGTACAATGCAAACTCACAGAAAAAAAGAACATTTGGATAGCATTTTCAGTCCGGACTTCCACCATAGAGGATAATTGAGAAAGAATCCAATTTCTTTTATTTTCAATATTGAACTTATATTGGATTAATTTGTTTGTTAATCAGGAAACAACAAAAACAAATTTTAGCAGTAGTTAAAGGGGGGGTCCAATGTCTTTTATTTTCAATATTTAACTTTACTTTATATTTGATTAATTTGTTAATCAAGAAACAACACATAAATTTTAGCAGTAGTTGAGGGAGTTGGATATACTAATCAATCTAAGAAGGTTGTTTTTGTTAGAGAAATTATTTGAGATCTTACATTACCTCCTAACATTTCATAATCATACATTTAGCTCCCATGATATATTCATAGAAGTACTTAAATTAAGAGATGAAAGGTTCTATTTGATGCAATACAAATACTTAGGCAGTTAGTAGAGGATGCCCAATAAAATGAGTTTTGGTCATTCCAGAAAACCAAGAACAAAATGTGTAACACCCCTTATTCTTTGCTTGGATGATTAATTCAGATCATGGTGTGATAAATATGGCGACATCGTGCTAGACGTGGTTAGAAAAGAGTTCAAAGAGCACATGAGCGAGATGGGAAAGTTGCGAGGCAAAAAAGGTGGTGTTGAACTCTCACACAAGAACAAACGTGACAATGAAAATTCACATCCAAATCTCCCATCAAGCTTGTCTTCCTCGGACAATCGCCGTATGCTTGTTAACTTGAGTAGTAGCATTGATAAGGGCTTCAAATATAACCCTTTCTTCGACGTGTAATGATAGTTTTAGATGTTTATTAGAGAACTAGCTTTTTTAGAAGCTCAAGAGTTCTTGCAGAGATTGAAGGCATGGTGCTTCTATGCCAATCTTATGGGGTTTACGAAGACTGCAGTATTAGTTTGCTGATTGAATTGTGCAGCTGTGTTGCTCTTTAAACATTATGTTGTTATGTATAGCTTTTTTATGTGATTTGTTTGATGGCATTGCATTCAATTTTCATTTTTTTTTAATATAATTTCTGATAATGGTTCTTTTGTCAAATTCTTGGATGCTCAGACTTCTTAAAATATTTGAAACATATCTGATACCTGCTGTCAGTGCTGTAACTCCAAAAAAAAAAAGCAAAAAGATGTTATATACGTAACATGTAGAGGTTACAATAGACGGTCATGGTCTCAAAGTGTTGAATCATTTCAAATGTTCAGATGGCAAAAGTTCAACTATAGAAAGTCCATTTTCGACAAAACAGCCTAACAAAAAGTGATTCGTCCAAAATAAACCTCAAGTTACTGTACAAACTTTTTGGAGCAATTTTCTTTCCTGGAGATTCAGCTCCTAAACTTTTTGCAACTTCTATATTCCTTATTCTTTTATCAACTTCCTCAAATGGCCCTCACATATACATGTAAATAAAACCCGACACAGATTCAGGAGAAATGGCCTATCAACTTTATGTTTCTTGCAGTTAGTTACAAAGGCTCTAACCAAATGCAACTATACAGAACTACATTTACAACCATGCAAAAGAATTGCAGAAATAACATAACATTGCCACTTACATAGGATTAAGAAACTGAAAATCCCTCATGTAAGGCGGTAGATGCGCTAAACTGTAACAAGCATCTATAAATCAAGGCTGTTCTCTACTCATACTTTTGACCTTTCCTAATCTATGTATGCTTGAAAGCTATTAACACTTTCGAATTTCATGTTACAATTGTCCTGAGTATTGCGATTCGTTTTATCTTCTTCTTGTTCTTCTTCTCTTTCCCGTACTGTGGCTGCACAATCCACCAATTTAGTTTCCAACCCAAATCAAGATTCAGCTATTTCACACCATTATGAGTATGAAATGTGACATTTACTGTGGAAGTTGCAACTCTTCAAGGCCCATCTTGTCAAACAGTTGAAAACAACAGGAGAACCTTAGTTAGAAGTAGATGCCTCTGTGGAACCCTCACGAACTTCTCCACGGCATAATGGGCACACACTAGAGAATCAGAGAAGTATCAGGCATTAAATTTCAAAGTGCGCACATGCATTTACACACACACAAGAGATTCTTGCATGCACCGGTCTCTGGCCTCACTTATACAGCCAATGGTTGAGTTAATTGCACCAAAAACCTTGTGATATACCTAATTAGCACTCAGAACCCTGTGATTGTAATAAATTAGCACTCAATTAGCATTTCAAACCCTACAACCATGTGCTAACTTTAATACAATCACAGGTTTTCAGTGCTAATTTATATAATCACAGGGTTTTCTTTAAGAATTTTCAAATCACAGGGTTCGGAGTGCTAATTAGGCATAACACAGGGGGTATCTGTGCAAAAAACTCGCCAATGGTTCAGGCTTGCCCACATTTGTTTATTTCACTTTAAAAAATTATTGAAAAAATAATACAAAACCTGGACAATTTGGTTAGTATGCCGGACCAAACACCCCGAGCATAGAAGAATTTTCCTATGTACACAAATAATTAAAATGAATGCAGCGAGGATCACATACCCGTGGATCTCTTTAAGCCATTTATCAACACATGTCATGTGGTATTCATGTTGGCATGGAAGAACTCGGATTTTGTCTCCCTCCTCGTACTCAGACAGGCAAATGTAACACCTGTACGTGGGTTTCATGATTAACAGGCGAAATAAAAAGCTATGTTGATCTTGCAAAGAAGCTAATGTCTTCAGCAAATACAAAAGCTATCTACTCTACATGGCCACTGATAGAATGATGCATATCGGTCTTCCTTCTAAAAGATTTAAGGATTAACAATTAACGGAGGGATAATTTTTAAAATATCATTTCTTGTTTCAGCCTAATCTAGGATAATGACTTGCTTCCAATTACAGCTACAGGCAGATCATGGGGTCAACTAATTAATAAAATAAACAAAAAATTACTATTCTATAGGCAGTACTTCAACTATAAAATATATCAGATGAAAGCAGGACATTGTCTGCCCCATTACTCTTGTATTATCAAAGAATATTTCTCATGATTTGTTTCACTCTCACTCACCCCATATTGTCCCTGCATTACCCTACTCTTTTTTCCTTTTTTTTTCTTTTTGTTTCCAGAATAAAGCATTCCCCATACTTCTTCTTCCTTTCATATACTTGGAAATGAATTTTATTCACATTTCCACCACACACAAATAATAGGGGAGGCAGGAGAAAACATACTGTGAAACTTCATCAGTAGATTCTGATCTTTCTGTCTTTGTGTGAGTCTTCACGGGAAAAGAGTCAACCACTGATTCTGGAGCTGGAACTGAAACCATTGACAAGGAAAGGGACATGGGCTGTTGATGAATTTGGTCAAGCACCTGCATATACACATATAATATACCAGAATTAAGACTATTAATAAGGACGTGAATTGGTTATAAGAAGTTTGGGAAAGAAAATCGACATGGCCAATCATTTTTTAAATGATGCCGGACATAATTTTCTTACTCTTAGCAAACAGATCAATTAGAACCAATTTTAAGGATCCTGACCATATAGCAAATCACATAACAAGAAAACTTGGGAGGCATGTGCTGCATGAAGAGTTGGGAGGAAAGTAACATACTTTCAAATTAAAAAACAGAAAATAAACTCATGCTCTCAGCATTCAAATCAAATATAATCTACAGAGACCAAATAAAAGAAACCAGTGATTGGAGAGCCTAAAGCACATGCAGTTAAGGAACCCCTCCATCAGCACATCTAATGTCAGAGCATAGGGAGGCATGTGTTCGGGTAAAAGGGAAGGGAAACTTTCAACTACTTAGTCTATCACGGGGAAAAAGTGGGGGCGAAAAATCACTTTGCCCACTATCATCAACCCAGTAGACTATGTAGAAATTGCCATAATATAACTCTACATTGAGACACAAAAATCCATAAGCTACTATTCTAAAATTTTTGACTGGAAGTGGAAGCATATGAAACTAGTTCATCTGAAGCATTGAAAGAAATTCAAAAGTGGAAAATAAAAAATTGAGTTGTTCCATCTTTTTATTTGTTTTGTAAGCTCTTCTTACAGAAATACTTACTTAAGTTGACTATCTTATAATTTAAACACCAGTAACCAGACTTCTCTATTTCATTTTCTACTTACTCGCATCTTCAGAGAATAGATGTATTGCAAGCTACTATGACAAAGCTAAATATCAAGAAAGTACCTCAAAGAGAGCTTCTGCCAGCATCACTATTCGAGAAATGCCAGCACGTGCACCAGATTCCTCTGTTGATGAACCGGAATGGCACGAGCATGAGCCATCAGAATGTATCCCTCTAGGACAGACTGCAGTAGGGTTATCAGTTGAATCAAGACCCCCACGCAGTCTTTCCCATATCTGTGTAAAGCAAGTAATTAATAACCAGACAGGAAGATGCAATATTGCAACACTAAAATATTATGCATAGTCGCATCTCTGAAGAAGGAAAGGAATGGAAGATACACATCCATGACAGTCATTATTAATGCCCAACACTTTCCCAACATTCACTCCATAAAGTTCCACAATAGTGCTCAAATTAATTAAAGGGTAAAAGGGAGACCAAAACTGTACCTCAGATCTTGAGTTCCATCTTTGTTCATTACTCCCTGGAGTTCTACTCTCATTAGATCTATAATCTCCTCCAACCTCGTCATTAATCAAACCGCCACTAAAATCAAGGAGCCATCTGTCATGGGGTCTCAAAAGATCAGAATCACCAGGTGAAAAACTAAAGTTTCTTGAATCTGTATGTCTCCTTGAATTGCGCCTCGAGAAAGCATCCCAAAACAATCTTCTACTGTTTCTTCTTGCCTCACGACTGCTTATTTCGGAGGAATTATTCGGCAAATTATTCGGGGTTGGGGATATACTCACCACATCAACATGCAGTAGATTCCCATCTTGACTGTTTGGCTCCCTTTCCGACACTAAAAACCCTAAAGCTGAAGGTGTCACACCCTGAGAGTTATCATCCCTGGGCATGTGAAAGTCTGAATCAGAAACATAGGAATTGCTGCTGAAGTCAGAATTAGAGAAATCAACTTCTTCTGAGACATTATTTTCAAGTGAAGCTTCATCTGTGAAACGGTCTCCAAGAACGTGATGATTATTGAGCCCTTCACCAATTTGGGATGAATTGCCCCTTTTGTTTGGAGATGGTTGATCTACATCAGAAGTACTTGCAGTTCCATTACACCTAGAATTACAACTCTGTTCATGCGTAGGAACCAACTCCCTACTTTCAGACAACCATTTACCTTTAGCATCAGGCTCAACATTGCTTGCACCGGTTTCGACAGAAGGATTCTCATTAGCAGCCACATTTTTTCCAGATGATACTACACTTCCACGTTTTCTGCTATTATGATCATCCCTACAGCCTAGGGGCAAACTAGAATATTTTCTGGGAAATTTCAACTTTTCTTGATGACTATGTTGCACAGAGCTTACCCGTGTTTCAGGTGAATAATCTTCCACCTACAGGAAACAAATGAAAACACATACAATTAACACCTACATTACTTAATCATGTAAATGCATTAAACATGAGAATAAGATATTTAGTGGCGTAAAACAGAGATACATATCCCACACGAACATGTATAACAAAGGAAATCTACGAATTACCTATGATAATCTCAGAACCAGAGACATAAAAACACAAAATTTTCTATTAAATTATCCAGCATAATGTATGTCATCCACTCAAACATCTCAACGGAAACTTTTGTCATAAGTCTTAACCTGATTGTCCACATAAATTTGAAAGCAAAATCTAAGTTCGGGAATGTACGAGTTAGTGATACTAAACAAGAACATATCAAAATTGTACCAGCACCATAATTCAAAAGACATAAACGTCAATCACCTCACCTCAAATTGTTAAATTATTCGAATCCAATCTGATCAGATTATTTAACCCAATTGATTGCATTAGCATCCAAATCATTATTTAGGGAAGTTGGAGGGAAGGTTTCTCATATTTGGCGATAAAAACAACTACCCCTTGTTTGATAACATCATAAATGAAATCTAATGCGAGGTCTCCTATTACAAAACTTAGCATTGAGTGCATTCAATTGATATGTTCTCTTGAGTACTTCAGACACCTACACATTTGAACCCCAAACCAACATAATACTTTGAGCATATTCTCCATTAATTTGAAAGGGAAGAGATATAAGCATTCATCGTCGATATTCCTCTTACGCAAACGACATGTAACAACATCTTCAATCAATAACCTTCAAATTCACATATTAAATCTTAACAATAATGCACATCATGCATACATAATCCACAGTAAACATCCTCAACCATTCCAAAACCTGAAATGAATCCTGTATTCACATAAATTTAATTTGGAGCAAAAATTAGCCAATAACTCCAGGATGAATACAAAAGAAGAAATTAGTCCGCGTCAATACTCAACAACATCCCTCCTCCCGCAAAATCCCATCATTCAAAATGCATTGCTGTAGCAATCAGCCAACCAACCAATCAATCAATCAATTAACCATTCCTCCCTTCAAAAAAGGGAGAATTTTTCAACTATATCCGTAAAAATTACAAAGAAACAAAAACCAAATCACATTAAAGAACAGATTCAATCAAGAATCAAGTCCCACCATACCTGGCGCGATGTGGAAGGCGACCCACAAACGAGGAAAGATGAGATAGCACGTTTGATCGTTGGGCGACGGCGATGATGCGGCCGGGGCCGATGAGAAGGGCCTGATCGCGGCCTGCTGCTACCCGAACCCATCTTATGAAATTCCTCTCTTCTTTTTCTCTTCTCCGAACAGAGACGAAGAGAGAAAGAGAGAGAAAAAAAAGAGATCGAGCGAGCAGGTAGGGAAAGAGAAGATATATCGATTCTTATGCGCACATATCGTCGCTTATGTATTGCAATGGTGGTGAGAAATGAGAATGGTAATGATAATAATGGAATGGTGAAGACACGGCTGAAAGGTGAGAGGTCTATGCCTATGGACTTGATTTCGTGTTTTTAAATCTTAGGCGGTTGATATATTGCCCACTAATTGGGATTTATCTAAAATAGAAACATTTAATTTTTAGGATTAAGCTCCTAAATTTCACTCTTAATATGAGTTAATAATACATTAAGCTCATTGTGGTATGGGTAATTGTAGCGATTCATGTTTCATTTCTTAATATGCACTCGTGAGGTTTCATTGCTTCATATGCACGGGTGATGTTTACATATCTAATTATTCTAAAAGTTTACATATCTACACAAAATTTTTTGGTAGCAACAGAAACGGTTAATATTTTTTTATTTTTTTTAAACTCGCACACCCAAACGAGGGATTCAAATTTGGGATCTCGTCCTTAGAAATGAATTCATTTACATATTAGACCAACCCCTATTGGCAAAAAAACGGCTAACATGTTGCCAACAGCAACATCCAAATCAAGCCCCAAGCTCCCCTAGAGGGTGATCCCAAATCATCTTCTCCTCCTCCATATGTTGTCCTCTTTTAGCCAAAGCATCCACAAGGCTGTTGCTCTCTTTATATGTGTGCTTCAGATTGCACACCCAAGGATTATGGATCAATCTACGACAATCCTCCATGATGAGTCCCAAAGGGTGCACCGCCTTATCAGCTTCTTTGATCAAAGTGATTGCGGTCAAGGAATCACACTCGACCTCTATCTATAATTAATGAGATAATTAATACTATTATTAATTAGGATTTACATATTGAGAGGATAAATTAGTTAAAATGAAATTGATAAAGCAAAACTAAAACAAAAATATTAGAATATCAAATTGCAATTAGATTTTTTGAGGAGGCTATCAAAGTTTGGAATCTTGATAAGAAATTTAAAAGATTTTTGAGATTCCTGATTTAATTTCTAAAGGTGCGAGCTGTTAAAAAATATAATAGGAACCAATTTATATATAATAGGAACAAATTTATTGTTAAAAAAAACTAATAAAAATAATAAGAACAAATTTGTTTAAAAAACAAACTAATAAATTGCAGCTAATTTATTTTATCAAGAAAAAAATCGTTGATATAAAATACAAACAAATTATTGTTGAACAAACCTAATAAAAAATAGTGTAAAAAAAAGGCTCAGCAGCGCATGATTTCATCTGATAATCAGAATAGTACGACAGACCCAACCGTCATAAGAGCGCAGCTATCATCATCGCCGAAGGTGCACCAGCCGGAAATCGAACCTGGGTCTGTACCGTGGCAGGGTACTATTCTACCACTAGACCACTGGTGCTGCCTGTGGTAAAATCATATTACTTATTTTATTTTAATGTTTGGTTACGCATCAAAGTTTGTTCAAACAATTATGTTATGAATTGGACCGTTCAATATTATGGGCCTTGCTGATACTCTAGGAAACTTTAAAATTGGAAAATAACATCCGCTAAATTGTATTTCTTTTTCATTTTGTTAGTATCATACATGACTCGGTTAGAAACAAATGAAAATATATATAGGTGATATGTTTGGAACTGAGGTTGCTCCCTCTTAGATTAGAAATGTTTTAAGTGTAAACAATTATGTCTTTCAACATTTTTGTAAATGTTGGAAGCATCGGTAGTTAATTAACCAACTATTCTGCTATGAGACAATAATAAAAAGTTTCACTTGATTTGGATAAAACTGTATGATGATTTCAGATAATGTCATATTAGTTGATATATTGGACAACTGTTGTATCTTATTGTTTGTTCGTTCAAATATAAGTTATGCGGTTCATGTCTTTAGTCAGTTTGCATATGCGTTTCGTTGATTTTGTCTTGATGATGCATATAGGATTTGTGTCGTCTTGAAGAATCTCTAGAGCATGAAATCTAACTCCTCTGAACTGATGTGTTGGATTTTTTTCAGATTCTCTCACCTATTTCTTGGAGGTCCGAAAAGCAAAAATGTAGTTTCGCACTCTACCGATGTTGGTTAATGCTCTATATCTACAATTATCAGTCAGATCATATGGTCTGCGATTGTTATAAGAACTTGAGGTGGAGAAAGTTCAACCAAATTCCTTATTTTGTGATAATCAAACAACTCTATACATTGCATCCAAGCGAGTGTTTCATGACTGCACGAAACATATTAAAGTCAATTATTTATTAATTCAACAACATAAGCAGTTTTGAATTATCGGCATACATTCCAATTCTTCTGAAAACCAATCAACAGACATTTTCACTACGCTAATTGGGCATGAACATTTTTGTTATTTACTAGCCAAGTGGTGCATGTGGAATCTTCGTTCTCCAACTTAATGGAGCATATTAATTAAGAGACAACTATATTTCTTTTCTTTTTTTTTTTGGGAAATTTACATTTAGGTACCCTGCAGTTAGCCATAATTATAAATCAGGACCTATTTTTTCGTTTTTTACATATTAGTCCCTTATGTTACATTTCGTTTGAGGTCCCCACCTTTCGTTAGGGTTCCGTCAGGTTTACCAAACTCCCATGGGGACTGTTTTGTTATATACAAGAAATAGAGGGGTCATTTTGTAAGGTGGTGGAACATTGAGGGGTCATTTTGTAAGATGTTAACAAAAAATTCAAGGGTATTTCTGGAAGAACAGGTCAAAAATTTGACGGAACCCTAACGGCTACGGGGGACCTCTAACGGAATCAAACATTAGGGACTAATATGTAAAAAATGAAAGAATAGGTCCTAATTTGTAATTATGGCTAAATACAGGGTACCTGGATGTAAATTGCCCTTTTTTTTTATAAAAAGAGACAACTATATATATGGTTTAGTGGTAAATTTTAATGCACATATAATTTTAAAAATATCATTTTGGTGTGTTGCGTACCCGATATTTTTTATGTGGGAAATTTTAAAAAAATTCATATCGCCATATCTGTAACGCCCCGATTTTTTTGAATCATGAAACCAAGAATATTCTGAAAAGAATATTTGGTTAGATGGTATATTGTCCACATTGTTCGAGTCTATAATAGTCATGTTAGTGTTGTCGCGGTGATCTCTATCTCATCCAGACTACTCCGTGGCAGCAATATCACCTCAGATTCCAATTTTCAAGTAAACGCGACACGTGTGCGCTTGAGAGAATTAATAATTAATCTATTTAATTATATACTTGGTAAAATTATAAATTTTGCATACATTAGAATTAATTATAATTATATGAATTATTTGATACTTGTTAAATTTAACAACATTTATATTTGATCAACATTTGAAATAATTATCGAACGTGACGTGATTGCTTGATTGTCCTTACTTAATCACCTTCATAATTCTTGAGGACCTAAACGAGTGAACTTACTTCATCATATTCTCCTAAGTGTAAACTTGAGCATAATACTTATTAGTCGGAGGACTTGTGTGCAAATTTGGCATGAAAGCATTTCATTAATGCAGAGAAGCTTGTAGCTTCTCCCACATTCATATACATACATACATTTGCTCTCTCTCCCTCTCGGTTGAAACATTACAAGGAAGCAAGAACAAGAGTTTCATCCATCAAGTGCATATTGAGTGAAATTTGGCATTTGAAGCATCAAGAATCATCATCCTCATCATCTCCATCTTCATCTTTTCTTTCTTTGAGGTATATGATCATATATGTGCATATTCATGCATCCATGAGTGAAGCTAGGGTTATGACTTTGGGTTGATAACTTTTGATTGTTGTGTGAAATCATGATTGTAAGCTAGGGGATTGAATTATATGAATGATTCTTGCATTATTTGATGAAATGATCAAGGTTTATATGATTCCAAAAATTGGGGAAAAATGATGGAATATGCATGGATTAAGGTTTGATGATTTGTTTTATTTGTGTATTGAGTGTATATGACTGTTTGAGAGTGATTTTGATGCATTTGGAGTGTTGGTATATGTTGTTGTTGTTGTTTGGTTGCATTCCCGCAAGCATCCCCTGTTTCTGCTTCTTTTTTTCAAAACTGGGCAGTGGGAACGACCCTTTCCATTTTTTCTTCTTCATCCGGAACGGCCGTTCCCAGTCATGAGTGGCAGTCACGAGCCATGGGAATGGCCCTTCCCATATTGAACTAAATCCCGGAAGGGCCGTTCCCGCGGCGCTGGCAGAATAAAAGTTACTGCCTCAAATTTGAATTTTGTCATTTTGCATCTTTGGTCCAATTGACCCCAAATAGAGTCTATATGACACACTTCATATAAAAACAAGTTTGTGATAACCTGTTTCGGGAATGCCTTGTTTTTCGTCGTGTTTTGACGGTTATGCCTAAAATTGCTATTTTTTGTATGAAAATCTAATTAATCAAGTATGCTTGCACATTTCATGATATTATGATTTCTCGAGCATGCTATATTTATAATTTCATGATGTCACATTGCATATTGCCATTCGTCATAATTGGTACATTGAGTCTAGTCTCACGTATGCTTGTCTTTCTTGCACAGACGAGCCACCAATCGACGAGGAGCGGGCTCAGTGAGCTTTATTCTCGATTTTTGTCTAGACAAGTGAGGTTTATTCCTAGATACATATAACCGATACAATCCTTAAGTGTGTTTTCGGCCAAAATGTATATTATATCTATTATTTTTCCAAAATGTCGATTATTGCAAAATGATCTTTCCAAAATATTATTCATGTTCATGATTTGGCTAGTAAAACCTGTATAGCACTGTGGGCCCGAGAGTTAGTGTGTGAGCCAACCGAGAAAGCAAGGGCTGACGGGTAACTCATATACTACTCTCACCAACTGGGATGAACCCTGAATTCACCAGGAGGTTTGG
>JBBMKE010000002.1:12845471-12863337 GCA_037834125.1 Lippia alba | reverse complement strand
GCTTGTCCAAAGGATCCCTATCCCCTGCCACGCATAGATCAATTAGTGGATTCAACCGCAGGCTGCGAACTTATGAGCATGATGGATGCTTTTCAAGGATATTACCAAATCCTCATGGCTCCTGAGGATCGCCTGAAAACTTCCTTTGTGGTACATGTGGAGTTTATTATTTCTTGGTTATGTCGTTTGGCCTCAAGAACACTGGAGCTACTTATCAGCATCTCGTCAATCGTATGTTTGAGCCAGAGATAGAAAAATCCATGGAAGTCTACGTGGATGATATGATAGTCAAGAGCAGCATCAAGATTCTCACCTAAGTGATCTCCGCCGAGCGTTCAGTATACTCAGGCAGTATGACATGAAACTCAACCCCTCGAAGTGTACCTTCGGGGTTCGAGGTGGTAAGTTCCTAGGCTACGTGGTTAGCCAGTGGGGGATAGAAGCAAATCCAGAAAAAATCAAGGCAATTCTAGATATTCCTTTCTCTCGAAACGTGATGGAAGTGCAAGTATTGGTGGGAAAGATAATCTCTCTCCGCAAATTCATCTCTCGGTCTGCTGATAGGAATCTGTCTTTCTTTAAAATCTTGCGCAATGCTCGGAACTTCAAATGGACTACGGAATGCGAGGAAGCCCTCCAGAGTATGAAACGGTACCTCTTTAGTAGCCACGAGCGCCGTGCTTATCGCATTATGTAAGTGAAAGCACCTGCATGTGTACTACTTGACTAAAACTTTGCAAGGTGCGGAGAAGCTCTATGCAGAAATTGAAAAGTTTGCATTCGCCCTCATCAACACCTCTCGAAGGTTGAGGCCCTATTTCCAGCGCATTCCATAATGGTACTCACAGATCAACCCCTTAAAATAAGTTTTGGCCAAGCCTAATGTCTCCAGAAGGCTAATTAAGTGGTCTATTAAACTAAACCAATTTGACATCAGCTTTGAGCCCCGCACAGCCATACAAGCACAGACAGTAGCGGACCTTCTGGTGGAACGCTTTGGATTAGGCTCTGCATCGCTCGAAGAAGACGGTTCATGGTTGCTGCACACGGATAGTTCCTCGACCTCACAATAGGGGGAGCCGGGGTGACCCTCAGGGATCCCCATGGAATAGAGATTGACTATGTAATCAAGCTAGCCTTCCAAGCTACCAACAATAAGACAGAGTACGAGGCTCTCATCCAAGGCCTCAGGATTGCTCATAAGAATGGAGCCTCCAGAATTACAGCGTGTGTAAACTCGCAGTTGATTGCAAGCCAAATTGATGGAACTTATGAAGCTCGAGAAACCACCATGATGCGTTATCTCGCAAAGGCTAAAGAGATTATCACAGAATTCAAGGAATTCCATCTGTTGTAAATTCCCTGAGCGGAAAACGAGCGGGCGGACGCTCTATCGAAGTTCGCATCCGCACTAGATGGAGTCTGCGAACGGACAATCACTTTCCTCACAACTGAGGAACCCCTGATAGAAGAGAATAAACCCTCGAGACAGGTGAACATGATTGATCCATCTGAACCATGCTGGCTCGATGCAATCATCCTATTCCTTAGAGATAGAACGTGTTCGAGCGATAAGGTCGAAGCCAGGAAAATAAGGAACAAGGCCCCCAGATTCTCACTAGATAGCGAGGGGCGACTCTTCAAACGCTCATTTAAAGGGCCACCCATGAGATGCTTAAGACCCTCGCAAGCTAAGAAAGTGTTAGAATACGTGCATGGTGGAAGTTGTGGAAACCATTCTGACGGTCGGATCCTAGCTAAGAAAATATTGCGGTGTGGATTTTATTAGCCCTCGGTCTTGCAAGATGCCATCAATTACTCCAAAAAATGCCCTAAATGCCAGTTTCACTCGAACGTCCCTCAGCTTTCTGCAGCTCAAATAATTCTCGTCAATGTATCGTGGCCCTTCGATCACTGGGGCATCGATTGTGGGGCCCCTTCCTATGGCGGTCGCACAACGGAAATTTACTATTATAGCGGTAGACTACTTCTCAAAGTGGGCCGAAGGTGAAGCCATTGCGAATATCACATTTCGTACAGCCAGGAATTTTATATTGAAGAACATCATTTGTAGATACGGCATTCCGAGGGTGCTCATCTCGGACAACGGATCCCAGTTCATTGCTGCAGACACTCGAAAATGGTGCTCAAAACTTGGCATCGAATAATGCTTCACTTTCGTGGGCCATCCGCAGGCCAACGGTCAAGCTGAAATGACCAACAGAATCATACTCCAGCATCTAAAAATGATGCTCGAGAGTAAGAAGGGAGAATAGGCCGAGGAAGTCCAAAGAGCCCTCTAGGCGTACCGGACCACACCACGAGCAGCAACAGGCGAGACCCCCTACGCCCTAACATACGTGTCTGAGGCAATGATAACTGTAAAACTTGCCCAAGAGTCTGCACGCATAGCCTATTTCGAGCCCATTGCTAACAACAACAATCGTGGCTCGAATTGGATCTACTCGACGAAAAGTGAGACAGTGCTTGGGCTCGCATCCATAAGTACAAAGCTATTGTCGCTTCACAATACAACAAACGTATCATAGAAATAACTTTCCAACTAGGAGACTTGGTTCTCAAAAAGTTGAAGTTTCTAAGCACATAGGCAAATTGGACCCAAACTGGAAAGACCCCTTCAAAGTTTTACAGGTACGAGCGAACAACACCTATCTGCTAGAAACTTTACAAGGCAAGCGTCTCCCTCGACCGTGGAATGCTTGCAATCTTAGAAGGTTTTACGTATAAGTATTATATCATTCCCATCAGAAAACATTGTACTTTCCTTTGTCAGAAATACAAACATGGAATACAAGTACTTAGTGCATTTCATTTATCTCTTATTTGATTCAGTCCGCGAGTACTTCTCTTTCAAGAGTCAATAAGTTAATTCCGTGTTGAGGAAACTCCACGTTGGAACAACACTATGGGGCACTATTCTATTCCCTCGAAGCAAGTGGACTCAGTAGGACAAAAGCACATACAAAACAGACCAACTAGGTTCGCTCTAGTTCGTGCTCAAAGTCTTATAACAAGACCACTTCCAATTCAAACGCTTAGCAAATTTTACAAAGATTTTTAAGATCAAGTTTATTACGGTTAGAAGTTCTCAGCGATCATTACCCTCGAAGGGGTTCTGTAGTTAGTATATCTTTGTGTAGCTTGGAATTCTTTGCCTCTTATTTGGTTTTAGTTGGCCAGGGTGATCCCTATGTGGACATACCCTCGAGCCCGTGTGATCATTTACGCTATTCTATCCCTCAATAGAAGCAGGAACTAATAAAGGATATCGCTAAGGCATGCAAATGTTCAAACATCATCCAGACAAAAGCCTATCATTCATAAAAGGCAACTTACAATCATTCATACAGTAAACAAAACCTGTCATACTACACAAGCAGCAGATACCATAAATCAACAAGACACGTAAAGAAGGAAACAAAGATTCATTTAACATAGAAACTAGGTGGAGTACAATGACAGAAATTGTGCTGAGTGATCAAAAGTTACATCAAAATCTAAAACCAAATTAATCAGGGAATAAGGTACTAGAGTTCAAGGAAAGCGATAAACATTAGGCAGCAAAAGAGGAAGACTTCAAGGCTTCACGCAGCAGCATCCCTCCCGGCCTGGGCATTAATTAGACACACGTGGACCTTCAGGTTCTGGAAGAGCAATGACGAGGGGAGTGCGATTCAGAGTCCTTCCGACATGCGAGAAGCCTTCTCCAGCGCCTTCATCGAGTGTCAAGTGCCCATCTTAAGGCCTATTAGCAGCCAAGAACTCTCCTTGCATCATATGAACTACCTCCTTGTATAGGGGCTCGGGCATGTTCTCCTCAGAAGACTCGTCACCAACCTCTGGAATCTTCTCTAGATTTTCATCCAATTCCATGTCCAGGTTGGGGTTCTCCCGAGCGTCTTACAAAGCTAAGCCCAACTTTATCAGTTGCCCAATGCCTTTCTAGAAGAATAGTCGCGTGGTGGCAAAGCAGTGGAGGTTGGCCACGAATTCAAAGGCTTTCGAGCGTACAAACTTCATTATAGCTTCCTTGGTGGCCCTCATCTCAATGACGACAAAGCTCCTCTGAATCTCCGCTAGTTTAGCGCTCGCCTCCTCAAGCTTTTTCTCACACTCCTCGGCGGCTTTCTTATACTCTTCCTCCTTTTTTCTCCAAGTCTCAAGCTCCTCCTTGTATTTATTGGTGGTCTTCTGCCATTCCTCCTCCGTTTTAGCCAGGCGCTTATCCTATAGGCAAGTTCAGCTGTCGCAGTTCCATACAAGCCATTCAGCTCGTCATATTGCTCCTGAAGAGAGACGGGATCAGTGAACCTTAGGAGCTTCTTGTACTTCATCTTACGCTCGGCGTAGTCTTGGTACGTCTCTCTAAGTTTTTAAGCCTTGGCAAACCTCCTGTGAAAGGATCCAACAGTTAGGTAAATTATTTCAAGCTATATAAGCAGAAGTATTACAAAGTGCAAATGAGAGGAGGACCTTCTTACCGCAATTAGAGCATAGCTCGCGTCGGCCAAAACTTCTTCTGCGGACTGATGGTTCAGCATCGCATGGTCTCCAGCGAACTGAACTAGATCCAGTACACCAGAACTGATGAGTTGGGAGGACAAGCTATTCTTCAACATGACGGGGCCATCCCTCACGGACCTCTCATAACGAGCGTCACCTTGACACTCAAACCTCCAGTAGTTCCTCAGACGAAGAAGTGTAGCCGTCATCCCCCTCGACCGGCCCAACCACCACCTTCTTCCCTTTCTCCGACACTTGGGGATCTCTCATCCTCTTATTCTTTCTTGAGGGATCCGAACGCCTCCCCAGGATTTCCTTGATGATTGGCCCCGTGGCAGCACTGCGCGAGGCCTTCGTACTCATCTGTGACGCCTTCACCAATTTTTTCTTTTTCTTGGGAGGCTCAGCAGTCACCCCCTATCCCTCGGGGCCCTGTGCATCCATCAGATCTTGGCCTCTCTTGTGGGCATCGCTCATCCCGCCGCTTGCTTGGCCACCTGTCGGGGGAGAAGAAGGTTGAGGGCTTCCCGAGGAAGTGGCGCTCGGAGTTCTCGTCTTGAGAAGGGCCACTATGTTTGCCGCTGCTCTTCCAGTCATTAATACTTCGATCGCTACACAAGTACCAGAAGGAGCATTAGGAAGACAGTCAGAACAGAAGTACAAAGCAAATAAAGATGCTAAGGAATATGTAATGTTCAGGGTTAGTAGGAATGTTAGCAAAAAGTTAGCTCCTAAAGTTCTAACCATCTTTCTCCATTATGACTGTGGGTGGGATCTCAATCATTTTTGGGTGAGCCGAGAGCCCAAAATGGAAGAGGGTTTCCTCATTTTGCAACATCTCCCTCGCCTCCACAAACTTATTCATCTCATTCATTGCGAAAGCCACACTCTTGGCCCAACCCTCGAAAGCTAGTGATGGGGATCTCTCTCTCACCAGAGGCTCGTCTCCATGCACAACCCATCTCTCGGATACTCTAAACATTCCAGGGGGCCAGTTATGAAAAAGTATTTTTCCTTCCACTCACCATGGGAAGTCTTGGGAGAGTTTATGATCTTTAGGTGTCTTTTGGAGTATATGTAGTAAAACCCATCCTCAGGTGACGAACGCGAAGACCGGGCGACCTGGAATAGTCGGATGAAATTGTTGACCGACGGCTCTTGTCCAGTAGCCCTCATCAAAGCCACAAAAGCATTTATGAATGCTATTTCATTAGGCAGAACTTGCGAGGGACACAAGTTTACGTAATTCAGGATATCCCTCACCTCCTAAGGGATACGAAATCGTAAACTCCCTAGAGTCACTGAGTCTCTGTAAACCATCGTCCAACCCTCGGGGGGATCGTTGGCACGCTCATCTTGACCAGGAGTGCGCACACCCAAACTTGGAGCCCAATATGTACTGTCCATCAATTTCTCCACTTCCTCGAGAGCCATAGTGGATTTAATCTTCGCAGGCGTCTTATCAGTTTGATGTGGGTTTGAGACTCTCACTTGTGTAAGGGTTTCCTTTCCTTTCCTCTTTTACTCGGAGGTTCCTCCTCCGTCGAGCGACCTGAAGTCTCCACTGCCTCGAGATTTAGAGCAACAGTGACCCTATGATCTTGGGGTCTCACTGTTGTATTCGTCACCGGAAGCACTCTTTCTCCTTGCTACATCATCAACAAAGAATTGTCCATTTGCTGGAACAAAACATTCACTCCATCAAGGTTCTTTTTGCTCATCCCTCAAATGACAGCATTCAACTCCTCATCACCGCCTATCCTACTAGTGCTGGCAACAGGAAGGGCCACTGGAACACCTTCCCCTTCATCCCCTACTTTTCTCACCGGAATTGCCTGCGAAATTCTTCTTCTTCTTTGAAGAGGAGAAACATGAGGAGACATCTCCTCTATTTCTTGAACCATATCGCTCACGACGGAGTCACCAGGAGAGTTTTCACCAGCCATGGAACTTGAAGCTTGATTAAAGTCGGGAATTTGGGGAAGAAGTCTAAACCTAAAACCTAGGGTTCCTGGAATAGAAGATTATTCCCAGCAATCTAACAATTATTCCCTCAACCTAAACCTAATGTTAGTGGCAATAAAGCTAGCGGAGAATTACCTTGGAATGGAAAAAAAGTTGTTTGAGGTTCGTCGGAAGCGTAAAGACTTGCAGAAAATTCGCAGAGTATCTCTCTATATGTTTGAGAATTGCAGAAGTGTAAAAGAGGTAAAATGGAGTATGAATCCCTATTTATATGGGATAGCGTCAGTTGTGATTGGTAAGGAATTCGAAATCACAATCATTCCGACATTGGTAATCGTACCACTTTTGGTAACCGCCCCACGAATCCCAATATCCACGCGCCCACGCTTCCTCTCTGCATTTAATGAGACTGAATAAAGATGTCCATGGACAAGACTGCATTTAATGCATCGTAAAAAGTACCTGCTGTTGGGACGCTCGCCATGAGTACAGCTGGAAAATCCTGACCTTCCACATTTCTAAAATCGCTCGGGATCTTTTGAAATTCCGCAGTACACTCAAGCCTCACTGCAGAATTTGGGGGACCAAAATGATGGACTCAAAATACGTTCGTATCTCTGCCGTCCATGTATCACCATCCTAAGCAACGTTCATAAGGACTGGGGAACACTGAGGTGGAACACTCGAAGGAATGAGGTTCGCGAATAGAGTCCAACCTCTCCCACACCTCTTCCTCTTGATCATGACTCACACTCGGATAAACCCAGCGCACGAGGCCCTTACCCTCGTCGCCATCATCACTAGGGGAACTGCTCAGCACAGTAATATTCCCCTTGAAATGGTCAACCCTCGAGTAACATATACTCTCAGGGTCAACAATGCTCATTTTGGCAGGAGAACTATATCTCGAGCGTCCCCACGCTCGAAGCTCACTCTCACACACTCTGTCTTTCGACGGAATGATCCCTTAACTGCCGCTGACACAACAGCTGGACCTAACCGCCTACAAGGTGAAAATGACGCATGCACGTCACTATCAAACCCTCCCGTGTCGCCATGTGTCTAGGGCAACACACTTTTGGACCACAGAGGTAATATTACCAAATACCCCTCACCCTCAACCTATAAATAGAGGAACTCTTCCACATTTTCCTCAAGTGATTTCGACACATCACAAGCTTTCTTCATTTACAAGAAACATACACACTAAACTGGAAATACCCCATTGTTGCACATTTTTCAAGTTTTTACAGCTTCATCTCCTTCGTCCTTAAGGTGTTACCCTAGCTGGTAGAATTCATGCTCTTTGGGAACCCAGTTCCTGAGGCACAACGCTTGTGATGGTCTCCCCCTCACATAAATTTATTATGTTTGGTGTTTGATCCCCCTTATCCTATTTCGACACCATCAATATTGGGCATGGAAAAAAAATCTAATAATGTAGGACGAGTTTACTTTATAAAAATAAGTGAGTTTAGTAAAATAAAGACCCTAAATCTACGCTTTACTTTAATAAAAAAAATCCTCAATTTAAAATGAAAAAAACTTGAGTATATAATTTTGATTGAAAGTGGTAGCTAAATATTCAACTTTTTCTAGGAGAGGTATTTTTACTATAATGCCCCTTTTCTTTTTTTATCATATCTAGAAATCACCTTTTCCTTTGAAGATAATTTCGCTGAAAATTTTCTCTTGAATTTGTTCTCTTTTTCTTTTCTTTTTATTTAATTTATTTATTTTTATCCATGTATCAGTTAATTACTTATCTATTAACATCATTTTTCTCTACTTTCACTTTTACTTTTTTAATATTATTTTTATTTTTATTTTTATTTCTCATTATGTAATTTATATTTTAATTGTTTACTATTAATATATAATTATTAAATTTATATTAAGATAAATAATTTTATTTAATATTTTTTTTCTTTGCAAACAAATCTAATATTTGAATATCAATAACCGTTATTTTACTGAAACAAAATAAGGGCAAATATGAAAAAATAATGATTATAAAATAGAAAAGTAAATATGTGAGAATTTAAGATTATTTAAACGTATGTTTGTCAATTATAGTAAATGAAAATTTGTGTAATATACCCAAAATTTTTATATTTTCTAACCAACTATTGGTGGTTTCTTAACCCTTGAAGTGAACTTGCCCGTATTAGTTAATAAATGTTCGACAACTTTTAATTCATTAACTAATTTTTAAATTGAATTAAACTGAATATATAATTTAAGATGATACCAAAAATTTCGATATGTTGCATCTTAAATTAAAACGAATTGAATTATCCTACATATTGTATTGAAATGAATTGAATTAATAAATTGAATCAAATTAAATCAAAATTCACATTCTAGAATAACCACCAATTGTGGTTGTGAGAAACGAAGCTGGGAGTGTGTGGCATGGAGAAGTTGTTGGGCTAATGGATTAATGGAAGCAGAGGCTGTCGAGTGTTGGGCGATGAGAGAAGCAGCGTTCCTGGTGCAGCAACGGAGTCTCGAAAAGGTGGAGATGGAGTGTGACTGTCTCCTGCTGATAAGAAAGCTGCAATTGCAAGAGGAAGATTGGTCACCAGTAGGAACTATTATTCAAGACATAAGGGAAGCTCTTTCGCAAACGTAGGAGGTTTCTTTCAAGTTTGTGTGCCGTGAAGGGAATAGAGTGACTCATCAACTCGCCCGTCTCGGTTGAATTCTTGTGGAGACATTGATATCTCTGATGTAGTTAGAATAAGTCTTGAGGAGGATATGCGTAATCTGTAATTCTTTTGACGCTTATTGCGTTGTTTTACAAAAAAAAAAAAAAAAGAATAACCACCAATTGTTCGGGTTGGACGCATGGAGATTTATCAACATGTTACACATCACAAAAAAATAAGGAATATATTAACATGCATATCCCACATAAAAAAAAAAAAAAATCGTATACTCTACTAGTTCATAAATATTTGACAATTCTTGTCCCAAACACATTCTTTAATTATATCTAAAATAGAAATATAAAATAAAATTTATGGAGAATAAAAGAACATGAAAACAGAGGTCGTTGGAGGTAGTTGTGAGAGTAATGAGGAGGGATGAATAACACAAGTCGTGTATGAGGGGCAGGGGATTTAAATGCGATCGTTGACGTGTCGGGTGAACTTTGAAAGAGTTGGCGTGGACGTCCATCTCTGGATCCCACCACTGCCGTGGTGGCAGACTGACCACGTGGATACTGACTCTTCATGGTGCTTGTACTTGCTCTGAAGGGACACAAAAACATCCAATGCCTCACCTTGTCTAATAATACATGTTGTTATTGGCTTATTTTTGATACAGTTGATTAATTTCTTTTTGGTGAAATGATAGTAGAAGATTAAAATTTCAGTCCAATAAAAATAAAGGGAATTTCCAAAAAAATTTCTAACGGAGAATCAAATATTTATTTGTTCTTTATTTTTAAAAGAAATTGTTTTCACTTCCCAAATGAGAGGTAAAATATTTATTTACTTCTCATTTTTTGCAAACGTGGTATAAAAATTCAAGAATCATGTAACTAAATCCCCAAATCATGTATATGTTTCCCCAAATGATGTATATACATTATATTGCGAAAAATATACAACATTTGGGGATTTAGTTACGTAATCATTGAGTTTTTAACCACGTTTGTGAAAATTTGGGAATAAACAAACATTTTGTCTCTCATCTAGGGAGCAAATGAAAAGTTTTTTGAAAATGGGGAGTAAACAAAAATTTTCAATTCATGGGTACTATTATAAAAAAACCCCATAAAAATATGATATTTGTAAATTAAATATATATAAGTATCAAGAATATATTTTCTATTTTAATTTGAGGAATTTAAACAAATAAAATTTCTAGAATTAAATAGTTAATATTGACATTTTAATATATATTTTAAATGTGTCATAATTCATATTTGACAATGTAATCATATATTGTAAAATAAAGGGAAAATCAAATGTAATATTTTCATAATCAAATAATATCTTGTGATTATGGGAAGATATTATAGAATCAATGAAGGACCAATCAGAATGAAATCTTCCTTCGTTAAATATGACAAGAATTGTGTCTCATACACCTGTAAATATAGGGTCCTTCACAAGCTAAACATACCAACACACAACTCGGTGTTAGGAATAGTACCCTTAAAGCAGTTTTATATTTTACTATTTCCTTGTAAAATCACAAATGATCTTTGAATAATAAACGAAATGATTTTGTTTATAGGCATCACTTCTTTATGTGCTTATTTATGTCTGTTTGCATATTTTGAACTCCCCTAATGCTATGAGGTCGTCAAGAACTTTGCCCTTATGGGGACGGCACATGAAATAAGTTCTTAACTCCATAGGCGAGGATTAGAAACTTCTCCAAGTCGAGAGTCCGACAGACATTGGAAGCGTCGACTTTGACTCTGTTGAGACTTGTTTGTGTGATTATGTCATTTTGAAGGATCACTCGGTTTCATGGAGTAATAAGTGCATACGATGATGCGTTCATAATACATAAGGTGATTGTTACAAGAACTTCATCACTGTGATTTCCCGCATGAGAACATTCCTAAATGGGAAAGGAAATCTCTTAGAAACTTCTAGATTAGGAAATATCTCACTAGTCAATAACGTGATTCATTAATCTTTAGATTTGAAATTCTGTAATGTCCCATATGAGCTAACTCTGTAGTATTTGATATAGGCTCAAAAGGGTATCGACATACTGATACCTGAACCACGACTTATGTTGGGATTAATACACAAGTGACATATGTAGAATTAGTAGAATCAATAAAGAACCTACACTTGTTACAAGAACAAGAATGATCTCTTACTGATTTAGTTGTTCGTAGTCCATTAAACTTATACCCTCGGCCAAGGTGGATAAAAGATCAAGACATCAAGAAAATGGGATCAAAAATATTTAGGCTCTAAGAATATTTCCATGCCTTAGTTCTTGATTGAGAGATGGAGTTGTAGGAGGATCGTATTTCATTGTATGTTATTGATTGAAAGGTTCTTCGATTTATTTCGTTATTCGGCTAGGGGTCGCACATACATTGCTAGATTATGATAGTGTGATCTGTGAAGTGATTAATTGATTAATGGAATTAATTAACACACACAAATGTCAGAATGCGAGGGTTATGGTCGGATGTTAATATGATTAATGAAAGATCAAAATGTTGATCGAAGAGGGAAATATTTTCCCGCCATGTGTCACGTTGAGGACATCACTGCCACGTGTCAAAGACACATGGCTGTCTTTTAATTAATTTTGAATTAATTGTTAAGATTATTATTTCTCAAATAAAAGCTTATCCCAATAAATAATTAATTATCAATTAAGTTATTTATTGATTGTTGACTTTTAACTTTAGGAAAGTCAAAAAGTCTAACTTCCTATTGTAGGAGAGAGAAAGTTGAATCTTGCTAGACTTGAGGATAAGTTAAAAACTTATTTTTTCAATTAAATTAATAATTAAACTAGTTAATTAGTGAGCAAGAAAATAAAATCCACTAGGGTTAGGAAACCTTGTGGAGCTCAAGCTCCACTAGTGTAAATACTAGTGGAGGGACTTTCTCATTCTTTAGAACAACGTTCAAGAAGCATTAAGTTCTTGAGAAATATTAAAAGAAAACAAAATCCACTAGGGTTAGGAAACCTTGTGGAGCTCAAGTTCTTTAGAGGATCGCTGCTTGGGGATCTATCGAAGACCGTTTGAGGGACTTTTCGTACGAAGGGTGTCCAATAGGAGGTATTGACATCACAAGAAAGCTACTACCTCCGTGAGTTTCTAAAGACCTTTTGATATAGTATGAGAATTACAAGCCAATGATCTTACTTTTAGTAAAATTTTAAAATTTCCGTTGCATTTCTGAACTCATTTTTCAAACACTCTGAGATACGAAGGGGCAAGCAACAAAGCAAGGAAGTTCGGAGGCCTCTTAAGCTTGTTCTTCGGTATTTTCTGCGTTCTTTAACATCTTCGACAACGTTCTTCGTGGAAGTCAAAATCTTCGGCATTTAATCAGGAATCGAAGCATCAAAGTAATTTTTCGACGTTGCTTTCCTCAACAAAGTCAAATCAAATTCAAATATATCAAGGCGAGACTCAAGGCGTTCTTCTCGAAGATCAACAAATTGAGGCGATCAATCTGCAACAAGGCATCAAACACATTGGTTCGATTTTTTCTTCAAGTCAAATTCAGATCAATTTCAAAGGTGTTCATCGGTGTTCCCAAAATCAAGACGTTTAATTCGTGATTAAATTGAAAGATCCGTAATTAACTTTCAAAGAAGCAAACCAAGTCAAAGGAAGATCGAAATTCCAAAATCAATGAAAGTGTTTACCTTCTGAACTTCAACCAAATTTTGTAGGAAAAATCAGAGGAAAAAAAGTAGAGGAAGTATCAGTTTCGGAGGAAAAGAGAATGTAGAAAGATTGAGAAATTCAAAAAAGACTCCTAAGCTCAATTTCAAGGGGATACATATCAAGAATGATGTAGGAGAGAGGAATGGAACTTGAACTAGGGTTATCAAAAGAAGGTGTCAGTGCGCCGGAAGGGGATGGTGGAGCTAGTAGGGCTTGTGACGAAGAAGCCATACTTTAGAGGAATTACAATTAATTTTCCAAAATAATGAGAATACAAGTTTTTAGCTCAATTGAAATAAGAGAAGGGAAACAAGGACTCATTAAGAGGTTAACGGATGACATAGAAAGTCACAAGCACGGGAATAGAAGTAAAAGGGAAAAGATATTGTGCTAGAGGTCAAATCCTGAAGTTGCATTCGAAGAGAAAGAGAAAAAGCAAGGGGGTAGGGGGGAATGAAAGGTTGACGACAAGGGCCAAATATTGAGAATGACATGACTTTTAAGTAGTGAGACTCTTAGCACAATACAACAGAATAAGGGGTCAAATCATCATAATAATTTGGATAAGTGGAAACAATGGCAAGTGACTAGTTGTTTGTCAATGCAGGAAAGATTACAAATTTCAATTTAGGAAGGAAATAGAGGTGAGTGGGCAAATTCGGATTAGATTGCGTTTTTGACTAACAGGCTTATGAGTTAAGAGCGAATGAGGAAGTAAGTGAATAGTTGGCATATTTGTCGATGACCGTATTATATTTTGAGCTATGACCTTTGTTTGGCAATCCCCTCCCTTCTAGCTAGGGGACCTGGGGGTGGGGGCAGTGATGGGTTTCCCCCATTAGCCTAGTATGGGGCCAAGCCTAAGACTCAACTCAACAATAGCAAGGGCCTGAATATCTGGAGCGTATTAATTCGCAGAGATAGCGAACTAAAAGCTTAAGGTGTAAGATAAAAGGATTGCGAACATGCATAGGACGTTTGTAGCGTGTTGTACAAGAAATACAAATGCTAAGGATACCAAAGGATCTAAGATAAATCAAGAAAATAAAAGAGAAGAGGAAAGTTGGCCAAGGCAAACCAAGGCCTATAAATAGAACAATGGGCGGATGAGTGAGGCCAGAAGACGCGGGGAATAGTAGAGAGAACAAAGAGTTTTGAGAGAAAGTCATCATAAACTAATATATATATATAGACCTGTTATAGGTGGATAGTGAGACCAACAACTTATAATAAATTATGAACCCTTAGCCTTCGAGTATTACTTTGTTAATCCACACAATATTAAATATTATTTATGAAATGTCATCCTACAGTTATGTTTTTGGTTCTGTTTTTCTTTTTCTTATTAAAAAAATAAAGAAGGAATGTTGGCTATTTAATATTTTCATTAGAAGTCGACAAGATAGGTTGATGAAATTGGTGATGAATGTAATTTTTCAAATTTCAAGAGGCATAGCAATAAATAGCAATTTACGTTTAGGAAACAAAGTTGTAATTAACACTAAAATGTAGCGAAACTTCAAAGGGTGTAAAACATTAATGTTCATCTCTTGTGAGAAAATCTTATACTAATGCTAGGTTCATATACATATATAGTAATTATCCCATTCAAGCTATTCTTGCAACTTTCATAATACACACACCAAAATAACCTAAAAAAGAACTACCGAGGAATGCTAAAATCCTCGTCCATGGTAACACTTGCTTCTAAGCACCTCAAACTTGCACTCTGAAAAGAAAGACTGTCAATATCTACATGAAACCTCTGCAATCCAATGCCATCTATACTTACAATGCCCTGCGAGTAATCCATGTCCGCAATTGAGTGATTATTAATCCCACGATTGGTTATACTGATTAATCGTTGAGAATCCTCAACGGTATTGAGAGCTGCCTCGAGTTCTTGCCACACTTGAGTCATTGTTGGCCTTTCTTTAGGCACTTTGACCACGCACCTTAGGGCTATTTGTCCCATTTTTAGCATAATTTCCATGTTGCATCCTTGGAGTAGAAGATTTGTGTCTAAGATATCTTCAATTGAGCCCTTCTCGATGCTAGGCCTTGCCTGCAAAATTAGTTGTAATCGTACATATAATGGACTAATGGTTATGATCTTTAATTGATTCTTGATGAAGACAAATTGTTGAGATTATGGATTATTCAATTTAGTCTTGTATCTATGTTAGAACTTTGATGGCAAAATAATCACGAGGCTGTTGAGATAGTTTCTCCTTCACTACATGAATTTCTTGCAAAACAAACTAAAAATAAAATTTTAAAAAAATCGAAGTAAAACAATGTACTAAAATTGTTATCTCCTATTTCTCAGCATACTTTATCTATGCATGTCAAATGTATAAATTACTTTCTCAAAACTCATATTTGAGTTAGGGTAATTTGCTTAGCTAACCCTAAGTTTAATCTAATTATAAAAAAGTCTCTTGGATATTTAAAATTACGATATGGCCGCTGAATTTAATTCTTAGTGCAAAAACATCCATAACGAAGATATTGCAAATTATTTCAAGTTTTAATCAATCATAAATAGTGCAATTAAAGAAAAGATCACCTGTATATGGTCAAGAAAGGCTCCAAATGATGATATACTTACCCAATCAATAACATGTGAAGTAGTGATATTCCTAGTTGGATCCACAGCAGGTCGAGCAGTAACAAGTTGAAGAAGTATAACTCCAAAGCTATAAACATCCGTAAATGGAGTCAAATGGAAGCTTGAACAATAGGCTGGGTCAAGGTACCCTGGTGTCCCTTTAATATGGCTTGTTACATGGGATTGATCTCCAATTGGACCTGATCTAACAAGTCCAAAATCTGATACTTTAGCCTCAAATCCATCCCCAATTAGGATGTTACTAGGTTTTATGTCGCGATGGATAATGCTCGGGGTAATTCCTTCGTGCAGGTGAGCTATCCCTAGTATAGAAGGTAACAGTTTAGGTCCTTTATTTCAAAAGATGTGAAGGTTTTACTCTTAGATATTTGCAATGAATGTGTAAAACTTATTTTGAAGATTTCGCACATTTGTTGCAAATGCAAAGACTAAACTATAATTTTTCAAGTTAAAAAGATTAATTTGTAACTTAATCTAACTTAAAAGGATCGTAAATTCAATTCACCTTTAATGAAACAAAAGTAGTCTAGAATAAAAAAATGTACCTTTAGCTGCTCCAATGGCTATGTGTACTCTTTCCCTCCAAGTTAGACTTCTTCCTCCCCTCCCTGTCGAAGAGATTACCAGATTAAATATGTTATTATTTGTAAATTTGGTTTAAATTATTTTTTTCTAAAGAATTTTTTTTTACCAATGATGTAGTCAAGTAGTGAACCATTGGCGACATATTCATAGACCAAAATTCTGGCTGTTTTCAGCCCTGTAGAGAAGTATATATTGAACCAACATTATACATCCATAACTCCAAATTAAGTATAATAATTCATTTTTTATCAAATAAATTCCTATACCTGTCTCTTCACAAAAACCCACAAGTCCCACTAAGTTTTTATGCTTCACCTTTGATAGCAATCTCACCTCTTCTTCAAAGAAATCAACCGAGATTAAGAATTATCACTTAACTAAATGGCTAGTAGAAATAATAAAATATATATAAAGATGACATTGTTATTTTCATCCCATAAACTATCTATCTTTTTGATTTTGGTCTTAATTATTAATAAATTTTCAATTTTAATTCCATATTGTCTGTCTTTTTACAAATCTCGTCCCAAAGAGTATATTCCGTCTCAAAGAACATATTTTGTTATAATTAATATTATTTTGTTCCTTTACGAAATCCTTTATTTTCGGATAACCCTACAAAATTACATATATATGCATTAAAGATTGTTTTCCTTTTTTTTAATTAATAAAAATGAAAAAAAAATTATGGTATTCCCCACATATAATTATCCCAACCCACACCCCAAATCTAACCTACCACAACCCTCCTATCCCCACCGTTGCCACCGCCACCACCACCGTGAAAACTATGATAGCCTCAACAAATTGTCGCCGTCGACCTGTCTTCACGCATCGTCACTACAACCCCCATACTCACTCCAAAGTTGTGGCCTTGGCCGCCACTACCACTACAACCCTTGCAAATCACAGTCTTTGACTGTGTGTGATGTTTTTCTTAATTTCTTTTTTTGTTATAATAATTTTATTTTTGTAAATATATGTTAATGTGTTACATATATATATATATATTATAATTTTTTTTTACGCTTTAATTTTTTTTTAAGTTGTTATTATAATTTTTGCAAGAAAAATATCATGTCTGATGGTGTCGGAATTGGTTAAGGAAAATCAAACACCAAACATTATATATTTGTGTGAGGGGAAGACCATCATAGGCATGATTGAGCCTCAGGAATTGGGTTCCCAATGAGCATGGATTCTACCAACTAGGGTAACACCCGAAGAGATGAAGAAGATGAAGCTGTGAGAGCTTGAAAAATGCAACAACGAGAGTTCAGTGTATGCGTTTCTTGTGGAGGAAGAAAGCTGTGTGGTATGGTGTGATTTCTTGAGAAAAGTGTGAAGGAATTCCTCTATATATAGGTTGAGGGTGAGGGGTATTTGGTAATATTACCCATGTGGTCCTGAAATAGTGTCTCCCTAGACACGTAGCGGAACGTGAGGGCTTGAAAGTGACATGCGTGCGTCACTTTCACCTTTTAGGCGGTTATGCACAACTGTTGTGTCAGCGGCAGTTAAGAGATTATTCCCTTGAGCGGTGGGACACTCGTATACTAGTCAACGAGCGTATGGACGCTCGAGAATAGGTTCCCTTGTGGGGAAGAGAGATTGTAGAACCATCGAGCGATCAAAGCTCGAGGGTTGGTTCCTCCTAGGGTGAGTCCTGTTATAGGGTGCTCCTTCTGAAAAGGTCTACCACGAGGGTTAAGGCCAGAACCTTTCGCGAGCCTTGTTTCCTCGAGCCTTCCGTACCAATATCCTTT
>JBBMKE010000002.1:12808856-12824454 GCA_037834125.1 Lippia alba | reverse complement strand
AATGATAATTATTAATTCAAATTTTCCTATAATAATTTTCTTTATTAGGGATAAAATGTGTATAACATTTAATTACTGAATCAATCATTTTTACATTGAATAAGAAAATTATAATTTAGAAAAAAAATCCACACATAATTTTTATCTAAATCTCGGGGTAGAATGCCTATAACATATTTTTCCTATTTATCCAATTAATAACTTTTATTTCATTGATAAAAATATATATAATTAAGAAAAAATCATACATAAAAAAGTATATTATGAATCTTATAAAAATTAATTATTTTTTATTTGTATAATAAAATAATATATAAAATAAAAATAAATCAATCACATTTTTTTCTATGTAACTGAAAATCTAAAAAATATTATAAAATTCCATTAAGTCAAACTTGCCAAAAATAATTATTTTCTTGATTAGGGCTAAAATGTGTATAACATTTAATTATTCAATCAATAATTTTTACATTGAAAAAAAATTATATTTTAGAAAAGAAATCCACTCGTGGTCTGTCTAAATCTCGGGACATAATGTATTATGTATATAACATTTATATCATATCCGTGCTCATATATATATCCGTATTCGTACACTATAGATCACTACAAACTGAATTACTGAATATAATGCTCAATATGGGATACTATGAGACGATTTTTTAAAAAATTGGGAGTTAAATTTGGTATGGCTTTTATGGTAGATTTTTATTTTATTTTATTTTAACCAATATGCTTTTAATCTGGTATATCCTAGGCCCTAGCATACCCAATACCGAATTATTATTATTTTTTAATTATTTTAAAGATAGAATTACATTTTTGTCCAATAAGTATGGGGAGTGAGGCAAAACTCTCCGGTACACAAGACAAATTAGTCATCACTTTCTCATTGAAAAACTATTAATACTAAATTTCCCGTTTAAATTTGTAATTAAATTTCACTCTCAATTTTTTGCAAAAATACCAAAATGGCATTGAAGAAACATGAAATAACATACACATCACTTGTCTCTTCCACACAAATCTTTTTTCTATTTATCAAAACCTGGATCAAGATGCCGTCCGGTTTTAAGGAGACCCCGACCTCATTCATTTAAACAAATCGCCAAGTAATTTACAAGACAACGACCAAGAAAGATTGGAATCTGGGCCTAACATATTTTGGCCCAGCAGCAAAATAACAGACCAACCAACAAAATAGCACCAATGCAGCCTATGACCCAAGGAAAACCAAAAATGCATAAAGACCCAAGTGAATCAAAATCCAAACATTGGGCCAACCCTTTAGACAAGCCCAACGTCAAATTAAATTCCAATAAATTGTCTGCAGCCCAAAAGCACAACTCTTTCTTTTTTTAATTTTATCATAGTATGACCTTTGTTTAGGGTTCTTGGAAACATTTCCTCAAAAAAAAAAAAAAAAGGGTTCTTGGAAACATGAATAATTTATTCTTGTTTCCGTATCTTTTTTAATTTATATATCATAATGTTTAGGGTTCTTGAGAACGTGATTAATATTGTTAACTTTAACATTGGTCAGAAATAGTGGAATTCCGAACAAATGCGTTGAACCCCTCATTGATATAAATCTCGTAAACGTCCTCCTCGCATTATAAAATATAAAATTTAATGAAATAAATAGAACATGAAATTGTACCCTCCCAAGCAGCGGGAGGAGCCAGGGCTCCGACCTCGTGCTTGTTGAAGAATGAGCCGACGACTCATAGACAGTGGCTTGGTTAAGGGAACCCGCTACCGCTAGAGTCGTAACGAAAGCGAGTCTTCATAGGACAATTGTCACTGCTTATGGACCCGATTTTTGACACCTAGCAAAAGAAATAAGATTAGCAAAAGAAAATTTCTTATTTCTTTTGTATTTCGCAGTAAAATGCTTTTAAAAAGAAAAAGTCGTGGTCAAGAAGGTTATAGTAGCCAAAGCCATTGAAATTTGTAGTTTATTCATTAGAAAAATCCGTTTCATTATTAATAGATCAGGACGAGAAAAGGAATAATTACAAGAAAGGAAATGAAATTAAATAGTTATTCTTTTGATTTCTTCATTCAGACCGAAATTAGAACTTATGTCTACTACTGAGAAGCCTTTTGAATTCAAGATGCATCAGCAGGTCAGTGAATAACAAAGGCTAGCTTCTACACCATAAAAAATAAGAAATAATGACTGCACAGAATAACAACAGAACAGAAAGCAGATGTATAGGACAGATATTACAAGAAGGTATTAATCAGCAAAAATTATGAATTGATTTGGGAAACCTGAATTTCAACCATCACTTGTTAATCCATGAAGTTCATTATTGTTTGACCACCTTCAGAAGCAAGCTCAGACTCATCAAAGAACTCAATCAGCGCAACCGGTTAACACATAATAGGTATTACGAGGGAGGAGATGGAAAATAAGCGTTAATGTACCCCGAAAATCCAGTTCCAAAGAAACAGACAACTGATCACTTTTCCGGTGGGGGTTAACCGGAAAAAGTAGACCAAGCAGCACACCTTCTGCGGGTTCAGATAAGAGCTCCAACACTCGAATAAGCTCCGACTCCTATTCGAAATTCATCAAAAGCAAACATGAGATATAGACAGATATAAGAAGACAAGTGGACTAAAATTTTGTGCCCATTCCAAAACTCCCACTGCAAGTAATTATGATTAACCCTCAACTGTTATGAAATACAACATGCCAATGAAATACGACTTGCCAGTTTTTGAAACGAAGCAACAACCCATAGACGTAATCTGGGACTAAAATTTGGTTTTTAGAGTTGCTAATATTGTCCGACAAAAATTAGATATGACGCCAAATGTACCCTTTTCCGGAGCTTGCCAGAGTTGATTTCGCCCAAAGACTTTGCATCAGCCGAAAGAAAATGTGGTGCAAGGTTTACAGAATCTCAACATAAATGAGGAACATAAAATGACAAAGACTAAGCACAACATGGAGATGGCACCAGATTCAAACTTTCCAACAGGGTTCCATGTGCAATGAGCCCCGAACCAATCCTGCAACTTAACCGACAAGTCACACAAGGCCCATTACCAAATCTAAGAGAGGAATTGGAGGGGTACAGTATCCGCGTAGAAACAGGGCCTTCATTAGCATGGAGGGCGAGCAACGCAGAAAGAAATGTCTGATCCATACTTACAGGACTACCAATTACCAAAAAACCTGACACGAACCCAATAATTCCAGTGCCAGAAAGCTTCAACCAATTCCCAGAACCTGTGCATGCCTAATGTCATGACCAGAAACAAATCCTGCAGAGGATGAGATCACAAGAAGAATGAAGGGAAGGAAGAACTGACCAAGGAACATGAATGTGCACCCATGCATCTCATTTCACAAAAACCAATTTACACCTATACCATAGTTAAAAATAGCAAATATGAAATGAAAAACAAAATACAAAATTAGGAATGCAAATACCAAGCAAGTAAAAAAACAAGGATGGGACATATGAAAATTGGTGAAGATATTCACTGAGATTGCAGAAGAATGACAACATTCACGATAGGGTGAGATCCGCTACAACTCCCAAAACCGGTGCTGCAAAAGGAGTACTAAAGACCATGCAATGAATTATCAAAAATAAGCGACTGTAACAGTATATATTCCATCACTCACAGACCTCAAACGAATACAACAAAATTAAATAAAAAGTGTAACTGCAATAAACTAACCCTTCACACGAGCAATACTTGATCCGGAATGAATAGACGCAGAGAATATACAACTGCCTGTAAAGGTTCCGCACGATAGTCTGCACAGCTCACAAATTTAGTGGAAGTGCTGCTACTCCCTCAAAACCAGAAAACAAAGGTACCGAGTTCCTGTCATGATCATGCCAAGTTCTCAGGGGCAAACTCGACATTTAGATTGAAAAGGGGAGGGCTTAATTGGAAAGAAGTAGAAACGTGTAAAGTTGAGAGAAAGTGTTGATGTTGTAATTACGTTTTATTCCCTTTTCTTAAACCTGAGTTGCAGCTCTTAGGGCTTTGGTAATTGGAGTTCATATATATATCCTTTGTAATGAGTTTTGGGGACAAGTTTATGAATGAAGAATGTTCTATTTTCTTTCTACTGTTCTTCTCTCTTTCTTCTTCTTCAGTCAATCGTTCTGTTCTCTCTTCTTCTATTGTTCTGTTTTTTCTCTCCCACTTTTCTGTAACGTTTGATGCAAGATTGAGGGGTATTTTCTGAGAATTTGTTGGAGGAATTACTGGAATCATAACAGTTCCAGAAAATAAAAAAGATCGTAAACCTCCCCAAAACCAAACCTAAAGGTTACCGAATGATTTCTGCAACTCAAGCCTCACAGATTTCTGCAAACAAAAACATGGGTTAGAAGGGATTGAACCTGGAAAAGGAATGAACTCTTTCTAGGATAAGTTAGTATAAGGAAATCCAAACTTGGCATCAACTTAATATATATTGTTAACACAGACAGTTGAACCATAGGCTGTAGATCTTGAAGTAGCAACATTACTTTCGACAACCTCAACGAATACAAGGCAATCGGCCAACATAGGTTGAAGCTATAACCCAGGCAAAAATCACCAACATAGTTTGAAGCTATAACCCAGGCAAAAATCACAAGTATAACGTCTAAAATCCAATAGAAGCAACTAGCCAGTATAGATTGAAGCTCCAAAATGTATACAAATAAAACACATGAGAATGAAGAGAAAAGACTTGCACCAAGGTATTGGAATATATGCATACAAGATGAACAGAAGATCCTCTAAAAAAGCAAACCAATAGAAAACTAATTTAACGGAGAAAAAAAGCAGGAAAAATTTTAAACAAAAAGACTTAATCATTTCTTAGCTTAAGGAAAACTGTAAAGACTTAATCTTTTGATTTTGAATTGATTCAGTTATTCCTTGATGATCATTATATCCAGATTAAGCCAAACCACACCAATAAAGAACAGAATCATAGCCAAAATGCAAATACTTTTCATTTACCAAAATACCACAATACATCACTACCTAATTAAACCCTAATTTACACATCAGTACCAAACCTAGATCTAAACCTACAATTACCATAGAAAAACACGAACAATCAGGCAAAACAAGCCAAAACTTAACAATCTATTCTAACACCATTCAAGAGCTAGTGAATTTAGTAACGGCCTTGGTACCCTCAGAAACCGCATGCTTCGCCAACTCCCCCGGCAACACCAATCTCACGGCGGTCTGAATCTCCCTCGAAGTAATCGTCGGCTTCTTGTTGTACCTCGCCAACCTCGACGCCTCCTGCGCCATTTTCTCGAAGATATCGTTGATGAAGCTGTTCATGATCCCCATCGCCTTGCTAGAAATACCGATGTCGGGGTGGACCTGCTTCAGCACCTTGAAGATGTAGATCTTGTAGGTCTCCACGCTCTTCTTCGCCCTCTTCTTCTTCTTGTCTCCGGCGGCGGCGGCGCCGTCCTTGGGGAGCTTCTTCCCGGCCTTGGGCTTCTTCTCCGCCGCGGGGGCCTTCTCCGCCGCAGGCTTCTTCTCCGCGGGCTTCTTCTCGGCCTTGGGCGCCATTTTTGTAGAGATAGGGAACGTTTTTGGGTTAGTGAGAGAAAGCGTGTTCTGATGTGGTGAGAATTGAATTGGGGTGCGAAGATATATATAGGGGAAAGGGAATGCGGTATGATTGGTGGAGTTTGTTTGACGCGGATCGAGACGGTGGACCGTTGGATTGGGTTTAGGGGATGGACGGTGGGGATTGGATGAGGGGATGGTTTGGATTCTGGTCTGGATTTTCAAAATTTCGTTCGTTTTGGCGCAATTGGCGAAATGGAAATGTAAGTGCAACTTTCTTTACGCAATTTCTTTTTATTTATTTTAGTTGATTTTATTTTAATAATTAATTACTTTTAAATTTATTTTTATCTGTTGTGAATGACATACTTTAATAGTTATACTCAATTTATTTAATACATTAAAATTATTTTTATATTAATTCTAAATATCTCCATATATATATACACGGTACAAGGACTATAAAATATACAAGAACTAGCCTAGAAAAGGAGACTCTTGCAAATCTAATATTTGACTTTTATTTATTTCATAAAATAATACCACTTTTCTTCTTCTTTTTTTTTGGGAAGGAACCAGTAGCAAGCCGTAGGGTTATTATTGAGGATCCCACCTTAAATAAATAAAATAATACCACTTGAAAATGTCTTGTACCTTTTATTATAAGTCGCCACAGAGATTGGCATCTATAATAGTAGGAACAAGAAATATTTTGTTTTATTAACCTATGCTTTGTATTATTTATGAATTTACCCTCAATATTTCTAAAGATTTTAGATAGGTATATAAAGTATATTTTCATGCATACAATCAAATTGCAAAAATAATCTCTAAAAAATAATTATGCTTAAATAATAGAAGTACTCTAAAATTCATCATATAATTCATAAAACACACAAATATTTTGTAAAAATTTTATTATCTCTCTTTATCTTCTTCCACTTCTACAATTTTGATTTATTGATTCGTCTAACGCTCGTCTTCGTTTTTCCTCGGTTAGCCCTTCTTGTTCCAAAAGTCCTCACAGCTTCTTGCTTTCTCGGACATCAAGTGGATCTAGACTTCAACCTCCAACAGAAAACCTCACTACGGCTTATAAGTTTCAATAAAAAATTTGAAAGAAATAAAATGGAGTAAAAAAATTTAATAAAATTCTTCAACAAAATATTTATATCGTGTATATGAAAAGGAGAATTTTATTTCCTTCAATAAGAGATTTATACGAACATTATATATTTCTGGAAAAGATGATTTATCAGAAATACAACACTCGATACTCAAAAACTTAAAGACTGAAAAATAGTTTTACATATGACTTGCAGATTTCAAGACAAGGTGTGGTTATCCTACAAAAACATTCTATTTATAGATTTTTTTCTTCTCTGTTCGGACTTGAAATCTTTATTTGGAATCCACTGCTTATCCTTCAAAGGTCCAGATTTTGCCAACACTTTTCTATGGTTGAAATGTTGTCGACACTTTTTTATGCCATTTGATGAATGGAGTATGACGTCATGGCTTTCGTCACTTCCTTGCTGATGTAAGTGCTCACATCATTGATGGTCACACCCCATCAACTTGCAAGCCTCTTGTCTAGTCTTTGCAGTGCAGAAAAATTCATGTTTTTCAAATTTATTTATGAATTCCATTAAAAGAGGAGAACATAGTTTTCTTCCTTTGGTGAGTAGAATCCAGTTTCCTTTACTCATCAAGGTCTTAAACTTATATTTGTACAGATTCTCTGCAACGCTGTGAATAGCTTTTATTCCCAAAGCACGCCTTTGGACAATCTATTTTTTGGTGACTTGGATTTTTCTTAAAGGTTTATTCCCTTGCTCAATCTTTATGGTGTCAGAAAGGTAGTCTATAGTGATCATGAAGAAGGCTTCATGTCATATATGCTTCTCTTGTGACACCCCGACTTATCGTCCGTACAGGTACGCACGCCACGCGCGAGAGTTGTGAGAGTTAGGAAATTATTTAATTTCTTTCGTATTTTGTTTGCGTATTTATTTTTCCTTGTTGCGTATTTTGATCGTATTTCTTGCGCTATTCCTAACTTGTTGTTACGTGTTATTATTTGGTAATTTTAGGATTTATGTGTATAACCATTTCATGACCTAATTGTAACATTTCATACTTTGCATACCACTTTGCATCATTTTAAATTTTCTGAGGATCTTTTTGCAATTTTCCACTTTTACACACATACTCATACCGGTATATACACATTCAAACACACACACTCCCTTCACTCTCATTTAATCCAATTCCAAGAGCAATTCCAAACCCTTCCCTTCATCCTTGATCAAGCCAACCAAGTTTTAAGAAGCCAAGAGAATTTCTTCCATTTCATCACAAGAATCAAGCCAAGACATCCATCCCCATCCTCTCCCTTCCTCTCATTCCAAGTTATTTGTTCATATTGGGTTTTTGAGAATTGTTTCATCTTGTTGGTCTTGAGCATGAGTGGTGATTTGGTTGAGCTTTGTGGAGTAATTTGGCTTGTATATGGGTGATAATATGCATTCTTGGTTGAGGTTGTGGAACTTGGAGTCATGAGTGTATATTTGATGTAATTTGGGGGTTTTCATGTGAATTTGATGGGGTTCAAACATGCATTGTGGTGTTTCATGTTGCCTAATTGTGTTCTTGAGCTTATATATATTGTTGCTTGATTGGTTTTGAGAGTTTTGGGTGGTTGGTTAGTGTGGTTTTGGTGTTTTGTGGTTTTTCCCGCGGCAATCCCCTGTTTTTCCCCTCCCCTGCCGCCCAGACTAGACCGAAACGGCCGTTTCCGTTTCCAGTTCAAACTTGAAACGGCCGTTTCGATTGCGTCTGTTTTGCCCAGCAGCTATGGAAACGGTCGTTTCCGTTTCCAGTTCCAACTGGAAACGGCCGTTCCGATTGCTACTGTCCTTTTTTCGCCTTTTCTCGTTTCCCGTGCTTTTTCGTGTTTTCAGTTTCTACCCCTTTCTTGGACCCTTTTGAGTGGTTCTTTGTGTTCGTTTGCTTAATTCCCTTTCTTGCATGTGTGGTTTTGCCAATTAGCTCTTATTTGTTAAAATTGAATTATTCCATGCTTATGTGATTAAATTCTTGAGCATTTGAGCATATATTTGGCATATTATGTTACCATATGCACGCTATATACATTTTATTCAGTGTCTTACGTCAAACTTGGTACGTATTAAGTCGTGGCTCACACGTGTCTTGTATTTTCTTGTCCAGAGGATTCTCAGGAGGTCTTTGAGCCACATATTTAGGGTCCGAGGCGTTCTTGTCTTCCTTTTGGGACCGGTTCAGGTGAGAAATTGTTAGGATATATTAATAAATCCCTAAAACCTGATTATGTGAAGATTTGGCCAAAACTCTATTATATATATGTATAGTTTTCAAAACTCAAAAGTTTTACAAAATATCCCTGTCTCCTGCTTCCTGTCCTATTTTGGCGAGACACATTATATTTCCTAGGGCCCAGAGGCTGATGTATTGAGAGTACCGGGAAAGCAAGGGCTGACGACTATCTCTTGCATTAGTCCCAACCAATCTTGGAGCAACCCGGACGTTCACCAGGAGTTTTGGTGAACCGATAGATTCTGGACTTTGGGATTCATGTACCCACTGTTCATAATGTCCTGGGTGGTAAGGGCTAGCTACCCGAACCACCAACCCGGCGTGAAGGAGTAACTGAGCACTGAATTGAATTCTATAATTAGTGAAACATAAATTGCGCATGATCACTTAATAAGACCTTTATACGAAATTGGAGTAGGTTGGAGAAGGCTCACTCGCCGAGCCATTGTGAACTTTTCCTGAAATTAATCCATTTAGTTGTAATTCCATTCATTGATGCCCGGTTTCTTTCTTTCTTGAAAACTTTGGGTGGAATTATGGCTCGCATGATTTTACCGCTTTATATATTCTATTTACGCCTCTCACTCAGTCTTGTAGAGACTGACCCCTCCCTTTCTTTTGTCCCTCTGGTTTTCTCTTGGCGTAGCTAGATGGGATATTGCATTTGGTTTTTTGTATTTTCGTCTCTAGCTAGGTTCACTCATTTTGTACCACACACTTTATTCTTTTGATTCTGTACGTATGTATGGGAGACTCGAATACTTGTCCTTGTGAATATTTCTGATATGTACATTCTTGTAAATTATTTCCTGGTTTTATTTCGATCCTGTTAGTTGCATATCTTCCTGAATTATTGGTACAGGGGTAGTCCCGCCTAGCCAGGGTTGTATCGTGTCTTCCGTTTGCTAGGATTGGACTTGTGTACGGTCTATAATCGTATATGAGTTTGGTCTTAGTGCAGGGGATGTGGTGGCCCAAGCTAGGGTGCTACATCTTAAGGTGGTATCAGAGCTTCGGGTTGCAAAACTGGAGTTCTAGTGTCGAGTCTGTCTAGGTCGTACGGCTTAGGGTAACTTGTCAACGTGCGCTTGCATTTATTTGCTAACTTTATGCTTCTTTGGGATGCCTAATTGTTGCATATTATTTACATTGAGCATAAATTGACCAGTCATGCATTTTCAGTGCTTGTATTTTAGGATGTCTCGACACAGAGATCGTGAGCAAGAGCTTGAGCAAGGTCGTGATAGACGCAACCATAGGCGCCATCGTTCTCCTACTCCCCGAAGGAGGGAACGACGAGCTAATGCTGAAAGTTTCATGGATATCGTTGTAAATTATGTTGAGAGGAGATTGCAAGAGAATCCATCACCACTACCTCAGGCTCCCGCTCCGGCACAAGAGGACGGTTTAACTCAAGCCTAAAGGGATTTCCGGTCTTACCACCCTCCACAATTTCATGGTGGCAATGATGTCCAAGCCGAGAATTGGCTTGCCGAGATTCAAGACATCTTCTGGGTTTGTCGATGTAGCCCACAAGAAATGGTTGACCTCTCCATCTTTCAACTTCAAGGAGAGGCAAGAAATTGGTGGAACACCGCACACACACGAATTCAAGCAAATGGGGATAATCTCACATGGGAAGTTTTTGTGAGGGAATTCAAGAACAATTACATCCCACCTTCTTCACGTACCCGAAGACTTAGGGAATTCCTTGATCTTAAGCAAGGAGGGAGAATAATGACGGAGTACATTTTAGAATTCAATCGGTTAGCTCTCTATGCACCGCATATTCCCGGGGATGACGAGCACAAGGCCATGCAATTTGTGGATGGCCTCCGAGACGACATCAAGGATATTATTGGGGTTTCTAAGGTGAGAACGTGGGCGAAGGCTACGGACAAAGCCTTGATGGCCGAGGCTAAGACGATAATTGCCGATGCCGCTTGGGTCTATGCTTGCGGTGTGGAGCCGCGGACCACAAGATTGATACTTGTCCGAGAAGGCCACCAAAAGTTCAACAAGGAGGCCAAAGGCCAATGATCCAAGACCGGGCCTATGCCATTGGAGGTGAAGAGATTGATGTCAATCATCGACCACAATGTCGTAGTTGAAGGTACTATCCACATACATGGCATACGCATTCATTCATTGTTTGATCTGGGCGTCACCCACTCTTTTCTTTCTTGTGGTGTGGTCATTTCCTTACCTTTGCCTGTTTCGTGTACTTCCTCTTGCTTTGTTATTAGTTCTCCTCTTGGGGGAAGCTTAGAGACGGATCGTGTGTTTAGGAAAGTGTCGGTAAGTATTGAGGGTCGTGTTTTTTTGGCGAATTTGATCGACATGCCCATGGAGAGGTATGGATCAATTTTGGGCATGGATTGGCTTTTTCGTCACCGAGCCGTTGTGGATTGTTTTGAGAAGAAGGTTTGCTTAGATTCGAAGGTTTTCATCGGAGAGGGTTCTAAGACTCCACCGCTTGTCTTGTTTGTGGAAGCTTTTGGTTTGATCCGGAAAGGAGATACGAGGTTCTTGTCCTACCTACTCAACAAGCCTAAGGACTAAGCCAAGATTGAGGAAACCAAGGTGGTGAAGGACTTTCTAAGTGTTTTTCCTGAAACTTTGGATTCTCTACCACTAGAAAGAGATATTGAATTTGTAATAGATTTGATTCCGGGAGCTGAGCCATATTCGAAGTCTCCTTATCGAATGGCTCCGGCCAGTTGAAGGATTTGAAAACTCAACTCGATGAGCTCCTCAAGAGTGGTTACATCCGACCGAGTTGCTCGCCGTGGGGTGCACCGGTTCTATTTATAAAGAAGAAAGATGGAACCCTAAGAATGTGTATCGATTATCATGAGCTGAATAGGATGCCGATTAAAAACAAGTACCACTTCCACACATTGAGGAACTTTTCGACTTGTTGTAAGGATCAAGGGTCTATTCTAAGTTGGATCTTCATCAAGGGTACTATCAGTTGAGAACTCGGAAAGAAGACATTCCCAAGACAGGTTTTAATACTCGATACAGACATTTCGAGTTTGTGGTCATGCCTTTTGGACTAACGAACGCTCCCGCCATTTTTATGGATATGATGCACAGGATATTCTGATCGTATCTCGATAAGTTTGTGGTGATCTTCATCGATGACATCCTCGTGTATTCTAAGTCACCTGAAGAACATGATCAAAATCTCAAGATTGTATTGGAGACACTTAGAGAGCATCAACTTTTCGCCAAATTCAGTAAGTGTGAATTTTGGATCGACAGGGTAAGTTTCTTAGGCCATATTATATCCGATAATGGAGTTGAGGTGGACCCTTCTAAGATCGAAACCGTGGTACATTGGGAGAAACCGAAAAATGCCTCGGAAGTAAGAAGTTTCTTGGGTCTAGTGGGTTATTACCGGAGGTTCGTAAAAGATATCTCTAAGATTGAGTCCCCTTTAACCCGATTAACCAAGAAGGATGTAAAGTTTGAATAGAATGAGGATTGCAAGGTAAGCTTTCAGTTTTTGAAACCGAAGTTAACTTTAGCTCTGGTGTTAGCACTACTTGAAGGTCTCGATGGATTTGCAGTTTTCACCGATGCTTCGAAAGAAGGTTTGGGTTGTGTTCTTATGCAGAATGGTCATGTGATTGCTTACACCTCAAGGAAACTAAAGGATCATGAACAAAATTATCCTACCCACGACCTTGAACTAGCGGCTTTGTTTTTGCTTTGGGTAAGTGGCGCCATTATCTTTACTGAGTTACCTTTGAAATTTATACCGACCACAAGAGCCTCAAGTATCTATTCACTTAGAAGGATTTGAATAGGAGGCAAAGGCGATGGATGGAGTTTTTGGAAGATTATGATTGTACCATCCATTACCACCCGGGTAAAGCCGTCGCAGGCGTTTTGAGCAGAAAAGCTAGTGTATCCGCTTTGGAAGTGGATTCGGGAGAGAGTATTGAGCCCACGGTGATTAAGGCTCATGTGGCTAACATAACAATACAACCTAATTTGTGACAGAGATTGTATGATGCTCAAGCTAGAGATCCCGAGATTCAAAAGTTGGTATTAAAGGACCAGGATGATCCGGAGTGCCCGTTTGGTTTTGATAACACAGGTTTGCTTAGATTCAAGACTCGCATTTGTGTACCCAAGGAGCTGAAATGGCTAATTCTCGAAGAAGCTCACAGATCGGCTTACTCAATCCACCCAGGAGGTACAAAGATGTATCGGGACCTGAAGTAGTTTTATTAGTGGAGAGGTTTGAAGAAGAACGTGGCCGAATTTGTTAATCATTGCAAGACATGTCAGTTGGTGAAGGCCGAATATCAGTAACCCGGGAGTTTGCTGCAACCTTTACCAATCTCAGAATGGAAATGGCTGCAGGTTACTATAGATTTTGTGACAGGTTTGCCTAAGGCTAAATGAGGAGTTGATGGAATTTGGGTGATAGTTGATCGGTTCTCCAAGTCAGCTCATTTTCTTGCAGTTCGGATGTCAGATAGTGTAAAGAAGCTTGCAGATAAGTACTGCAGAGAGGTTGTCAGACTCCGCGAGGTTCCTCTTAGTATAGTCTCCGACAGGGATCCAATGTTTACATCCAAGTTGTGGCGAGAACTTCAAGGGGCTTTGGGATCTAAGCTTAATTTCAGCACAACTTTTCATCCTTCGATCGATGGACAGTCTGGGAGGTTAATTCAGTATTTAGAGGACATGCTTTGGGCTTGTGCCTTGGATTTTCAGTCAAAGTGGGATGAGTATCTTCATTTGATTGAGTTTTCTTACAACAATAGCTACCAAGCTTCGATTGAGGCCGCCCCGTATGAGATTCTATATGGGCGAAAGTGCCGATCCCCCTTGTTTTTCGATCTTGAGGAATGGAGATGGACGAAATAAGAAGGAGTAAAAATGGGTGTGAGAAGGCCTAAGCTTTCAGAAGCTACTCAGGATGCTGCTAAGAAGGTTTAGATTATAAAACAACCCTTGAAGGCAGCCCAAGATCGACAGAAAAGTTATACGAATCGTCGAATGAAGGATTTGGAGTTTGAAGTTGGCGATCGTGTATTTCTAAAAGAATCTCCTCGCAAAGGAATTGCAAGGATTGGGCAAGGAGGAAAGTCGAGTCCGAGATTCTTGGGGCCTTTGGAGATTTTGGAAAGAGTTGGAGAAGTGGCCTATATTACCTCCGAGATTAAACGGGATCCATAACGTCTTCCACGTATCTCAGTTGAGAAAGTACTATCCCGATGAGTCAGAAATCCTTCCTCTTGAAGAAGCCGAGGTTGAATCGGATTTGACATTTGTGCAGAAGCCGGTCAAGATATTGGATAAGAAATTTCAAGAATTGAGAAACCGGCTGATTCCTTTGGTTAAAGTCTTCTGGAGAAGCGACAAATCCGAAGAAGCCACTTGGGAAACGAAAGAGAAGATGAGAAAATTCCATCCCGAGTTGTTTTCAGGCAGACGATGAATCTGGGGACCAGATTCTTTTAAGGGGGAGGTAGTGACGCCCCGACTTCTCGATCGTACAGGTACGCGTGCTACGTGCGAGAGTTTTAAGAGTTAGGATTTTATTTATTTTCTTTCATACTTTGCTTGTGTATTTAATTTCCTCGTTGCGTATTTTGTTCGTATTCTTGCGTTTTCCTAACTTGATATTATATGTAATTATTTGGTAATTTTCGAGTTTTTTTTTTTTGTGCATAACCATTTCATGACCTAAGTGTAACATTTCATACTTCACATACCTCTTTGCATCATTTTAAATTTTTCGAGGACCACATTGCAATTTCTCTCTTCTTCTCCACTTATACACACACTCTCACCCACTCCCTCATTTCTTCTTCCATTTCACTCCAATTTCAAGAGAAACCCAAACCCCTGTCTTGCATTTTGATCAAGTTATCCAAGAACCAACAAGTCAAGTGATCTCCTTTCATCTCAAACAAGAATCAAGCCAAAACATCCTTTCCTATTCTCTCCCTTCATCTCATTTGCATCCAAGGTATATGTTCATGTTGGATTTTTGGGAATTTGTTGCATCTTGTTGGTCTTGAGCATGAGTGGTTATTGGTTGAGCTTTGTGGAGTAATTTGGCATAAATTTGGGTAAATGTTTGCATCTTGGTTGTGATTTGTGAATCTTGGAAGCTTGTGTGCATCATTCATATTTTTAGGGGTTTTCTTGTGATTTGGATTGGTTTCAAACATGCTTGATGGTGTATTATGTGTTCTTATTGTGTTTGGGAGTTTTTGTGATGTTGGTTGCTTGGTTTTAAAGGCCTTTGAGTGTTGGTATTTGGTCATTTTGTGGTTTTGGGGTTTTTCCCGTGGCCTCCCCTATTTTTTCCCTGCTCTTCGTGCCCAGGTCTCCCCAAACGGGTGTTTTGGTTTCCAGTTAAAACTGAAAATGCCCCGTTTAGAAGGCGTTTGTTTCTCACAAATGTTTTACTTTTGTTCTGCCCAGCGGCTAGTGAAACGCCCATTTCCGTTTCTAGTTCAAACTGAAAATGCCTGTTTCCGTTTCCAGTTCAAACTGGAAACGGGGCGTTTCAAAAGCTACTGTCCGTTTTTTCAGCTTTCTCATTTCGCGTGCTTTCTTCGTGTTTTCAGTTTCTACTCCTTTCTTGGACCCTTTTGAGTGGTTCTTTGCGTTCGTTTGCTTAATTCCCTTGCTCGCATGCGTGGTT
>JBBMKE010000002.1:12792432-12808756 GCA_037834125.1 Lippia alba | reverse complement strand
AATGTAATGTAATCTTCACAAAGTGTGCTAATAAGTAATATCCTTTATATTTTACAGTGAAGAGAAAGTTTGTGTGGCTGTATGCATCAATCCAATTCGCTCTTGTCGTTCTCTTTGCTCATATCCTCTACAACTTGGTAAGGAAAATTCTTTCAGTATGACTAATTCTCGTTCACCAATATACTATGCATTACTAAACGTTTGCATGGAGCGGGTGTCAAGGTTCCGTAGATGCAACCCACGGTCAAGATCTTGTTACATTTTGTATATATTAATTAAAAAATGTTTGCATACAAATGTGACATAATCTTGACTATTGGGTGAATAAGGCGAGCCCACACCCAATGCATGCAAGAATTTCCGAAAACTACTTTCCCTTATTTTACCTACAGCAGCATATACTTTGCGTGTTGAATTGAGAAAAATCACATGAGCACGCATTTTATCTCTTTTTTTTTCCTTACATGAGATAGCCATATGATCCATTTAAACTTAATTTCTTATTTATATTATTTTTCTTTTTTTTTTGGATACAATAATGTTCTTATGTTTGTTATGTTTAGGTTCACGTGCAATCAGTTCTATCAATCCTTCTATCTACATTTGCTGGATTTGGTGTTGCAATGAGTGGAGCTTCCGTTCTTTTTGAGTTCTTGAGATGGAGGAGGAGGCGACGGCCAACTGTGACCAATCAGAACGAGACGCCTAACCAAGTAGCACCACCTCCAAGTCTGATAGCAACACCGTCTTCAAGCAGCCCTCGTCCTCAACAAAATGAAGTCAATAGTCAAGAAACTGCTCGTTGAAGCTAACGTGAGCAACGGAAATGGAGGTTTTGATGCTTCCGTGATGAGGAAACAAGCAAATACTTGGTGTATATATGCTTAGCGCTTTTTATAGTTTAATGAGCTCATGCTGAGTGGAATTGGTTGTATAAAAGGTAAAGGATCTTTGTTGGTTCTCCAACTACTTGTTTGGAAAGTTGAATTTGTGATGGATTTTGTTCGTCGCTGTGGAAAGTTTGAACTTCAACACATGCACACTGCTGCGCTCGCTCGTAACCAACTCGGTCAACCATTAGGGACCGGTTTTCGTGCTTGTTAGAGTGAACTTGTGTGTACAAAGAATGAATTTGAAGTTGTTTTTATGTTATTTGATTATTGGAGAATGTTGGTCTCAGGTAGTTAAACAATGCTATAATTCAAATATGCACGGATTTTGTCAAGTTGTGTCCGGTATTGTATTATTTCCTTTAGGTGGTAAATTTGAAAAAAAAAAAATATTGTGCTGCCAACTCGGCAGTATCCGTGTCGCCAACTTGTCGTGTCCTTGTAATGTCGTATTCATATTTTCTTGGCTAGGATCAGCCATTGTTTAGGATGTTTGTTTGGGATAGTTAAGCATGATGTACTTTATTCTTATGTCTTTTGTTACCAAAACAAACATATGCGTCTAATGTGCAATACATGATCATACAAGTGTATCATCTTCAAGAACTACTAAATTAGTGTCCTCAATTTAAAAATAACTAGCATAAACGGTAAACCCGTGTGTTGGAATCGTGCGACGGGAAAATTTAAATTTATGTAAATATTTATATGCAGAATGTTTGTTATATTATATAAACAAGAAGAAAAAATAAAGTTGTTGATCTTTAAAATCATGATAAAAAATGAAAAACTTGAAATTAAATATTCATTTTTAAATAAAACCTTAAAGAATAATGATTTAAATCCATGTATATCCTTATGCAAAATATACATGATGGGATTGAAATTTTCAGTGGTTAGTAAATGGATACCCTTTATATAAGAACTAGTATAAGGGAACTGTGCAAGGCGCGATGATCGTGCTTGCTGTTCTTGATATAGTTCAGAATGAATGTATAATATTAAAATTAATATAAGCACTGTATTTGTTTTATAAATAATCAGTTAAAAGTTTCAATTAGTTATGCCTTTTAATCCAAATAGGAGAAATTAAAATAAGATAATGAATGCATGGTAAGTAACTTCTGAACGGGCTGGAAAAAAAAAAAAGGTACAAACAATGCCTACTTGTATGTATTCAGGGGCTATGTGATCTTATGTAAAAGTATAACTGTACAAAATCTTCTGCCAGAGATGTTAACAAAATAGGTCTGCTGGCAGAAGCTAACACAAGTTGGGAAGAATAACTAAATATTTACATATATATACATATTTACAATCTATTCAAGGGTAGTTGATGGGGGTGTTTTGAATTGGTAGATATGTGCAGCAGATGTGATATTGTCTCATTCCATACTGGATATTCAATCAACGTTCTTTGTGATGCTTCAGGAATATGTGTTGAACTTGAACAGGAACCTATATGAACGTAAATAGGTGAATTGCATTGTATTTCTTAGAAGAAGAATGAAACAAAGTTAGAATGCATTGCATTGTATTTCTCTGAAGAAAAATGAAACAAATTTAGAATTAAGTGCACTTATAAGAAAAGTGCAAGTTTGTACCAGCTATAGTTTCAGCCTGCATGGGTAATTGGTCCCTTGCACTAGCGAGATAACAGTGTACCGGTACTCGAAGCCGAATTGAGATTTTGTCTTCCTTTTCTTGATGTGGATTATAATTTCTTTGAGTTCTAGATCTTTGTTGATATTGACGCAGGTGAGTTTTTTATCCTATATTACAAGAAATACGTGTATAATTTATGAGAAATGTATTGGGAGGACAAATAATGTTGATTATAGTACGAGATGATGATCACCTCGTCATCCAGTTTCATGATCTGAAAAGCCGTGACACCAAGTACATTTTCTGCAAGCTCTCCAAATATTATAACATCTAATGAAGTCACATTGTCGGATACTGTTACCACCAATCTATCCGTCAGAAGTTGCAATTAAATTTTAATTAAAAAGGTTCAATTTTCATGAAAGATTAAATCGTGAAATGTAATTAAAAACAAAATATATAATATAGTATCTAGGTTTTGCAATCGTTTTAGTATTGCAAAAATTGCACATGATTTTCCATTCATACCGTCCTGATGTACTTTCTAAACAGACATTGCACGACATGTACTAAAACCTTTGTTGTTCAATCTTATTGAAAAAGCTGTATTCAATCATAAAAAAGTTATTGAAAAAATGTATTCAACCATAAGAAGCTATTGGAAAAATGTATTCAATCTTTAAAATATGATCAAAGAGTTTAGGTTGAGAATTGGGGAAAAATATTATTGATTCTTTACTGCAACGTAAGACTCCACGCAACAATATATATGAAAGGAGACCAAATAACTCTAGGGTTCTAATAACCTATCTAATGCGAAAATAGAATCACTAACTCAAAAGGAAATAACAAACTGACTCAGCATATATATAAAAATCCATGCATCACATAAGAATATTGTCATCCCGACGATTTGCTAACTCGTGCATTTCTTCTTGCTGGAACAACACCTCCGCCAGACCCCCCTATTGAACATTACCACTTCCTTCTTGCTGTTGCGCCTCATGGCGCTGATATAAATAGAAGCGTGCTAGGTGATTCTGGAGGTGGAGAATTGATGACTGCCAGCAATGGGGAAGGTGGAAGAATTGCTGATGCAGAAAGAGTGGTGGATGAAGAAGTTGCTGATAAAGTCGCTACTCCAGTTCGAAGAAGTAAGAGAGTAATCAAGGTGCCACGTTGGCAGCAAGAGGTTTTGGGTAAACAATGACAATTCCAGATTTTCCAACTCTTTGAGTTTTGGGTAAACAATGACAATTCCAGATTTTCCAATATTTGATTCTGAATTCTCTCTCTCGTCTCAAACCCTTCAACCGCCCGGACGGTCTTGCCAAGTCCTCACTTCTATCCTATATTTTTACAAGTCTGAGGCTACTCCGAAATCTCTTTCGGTACGTTCGCAATATTGTTCGTATCAGGCGCACATTTATATCAAGTTGTAGCACAAAGTATGTGTCGAACTCACAAGAAAGAGAAATTGAATAGCATCTAAGTATTCTTCTGGCTGGCTGCAACCACGTTGTGTCCATGCAGGTGAAATGACCTTTGAACGATTCATGGGGAACCATGTTAGCCCATAAAATATGCAATTGGATGCTAGATTGTCAATTGAACTTTTAGTATCAACTGGTCAGGTACCATGCCTATTGGGAACGAGATGAGGAGGGACGATTGTGCTTGGGACACCTTAGCCTTCGCTTTTCTGTTTCTCCTTTGATGCAATAGTACCAGACACTTCGCTTCACAGTTAGTGCGAATTAGGTTTTAAGTAGCACCCCCAAGTCAGTCTCAATTGAAAATAAGTCACTGTTCGCGCTATTCTGAATCTTATCTCCGATTTGGTGGTTGACTCGATTGTTGTGACTTGAATCGTAGTTGCTAAATTGGTTACCATAACTGTGATTTGTCCCGACATGTCCTCGAATGGGACTTACGGTGCTAGGGACCTTAACACTTATAATGACCCGAGTTATTCCTGCATCTTTGTTTTCGCATGTATTTTTATACATTTTCTTTGTTGAATTCTTAGATTGGTTCTTACGTTATCTTTTCACATTGAGTTCCAATAAATGGGGCAGGGGAGAGGAGGCTCCCTCTTGCCCCACGATTGTTTGACCAATTTCTTCTTTTTAAGTATAATTCTAATCGACAACAATTTCAATTATGCGATTGTAAAAAAGAAACAATAGATCAAAAGCCGTATTACTTGTCAAAAGCCTAAAGAAGGTTGGGTGAAATTAAATTCAGATGGCAACTGTTACAAACATAGAAACATGGCAACGGCGGGAGGTGTGATTCGATGTGCTGAGGGAAAGTGGCTTCTTGGGTATGCACTGAAACTTGGACCCATCTCCATTAACGTTGTTGAATTGCTGGGCCTTCGGAAAGGCCTTGAATTAGCTTGGGGTAGAACTGTAGAAGGTTTCATAAAATTGAGGTAGAGCTCGATTTTGAGATCGTTTTCTATTGAGTTACGCGTGATGATATCACGGATCATCCTTGGCGAAATGTGATAATGAATTGTCGCAAGATGCTTCATTTACTTTGGGAGATAAAGATCAGACATACGTTCAAAGAGGCTAATGAATGTGCGGATAAGTTGGCCTAAATGGGGCATGAGATTCGTGAAGACTGTTTGGTGTGGGATGCTCCTCCATTTGAGTTTTAGGTTGTTTTGTTTGTCTATTGTTTTTGCCGTGCGTGGCTTCTGTCGAAAAAAAAACCTATTTCTAATTGAAAATTTTAAAATTAAGTTTCAAATTAATAGACATATTTATAAAGTAAACACATAATGTGCTAATAAAATGATATTCTATATAAAAATATGGTTGAATCGGTTATCATATTTGATATCAAAATTAAATAAATAAATTAAAAATATCAAATAAAAGATAATAATAATAACATAAAGTTTTTTTAATTTAAAAATCTTATTATATATAACTTTTAATACCATCTCAAACCAATTCTAAAAAGTTAATTATTCAAAATACATAATAGAATGAAAAAAGTTCTTCGGTTATTTAAAATGAACCATTTAACTAGCCCAAACCCAATAAACCATATTACAACTAGTCCAAATACAATTCAAACCAAAGCCCAAAATGGCGACCCAATAAACCATATTATTACTGAATCAATAAACTCAATTAAAATATTTCTTATTTTGAAGCTCCTTCGCTCCCAAAAACCCACTTTCGCCTCCATTGAAGGTAGAAGCTTCTGCAAACATAGGTTGAAACTTTACCAGAGAAAAGGTATTCATTTTCGCCAAAAATCTAGAGAAAGAGGATAGTTTTAAGGGCGAAGATCGTAGTGAAAGAGAATGAAGATAGAAGAAGTACAATCCACCACAAAGAAGCAGAGAATTGCCACTCACACTCACATTAAAGGCCTCGGCCTTGAGGTATTTTCCAGTTGTTTCTTTGTTATAGGTTTTTTTTTGTCTTCTTCTTTGGTGTGGAATCGTGTTTTAAGTTCATGCATTATAGGGATTCATGCTTTTGTAGTTTTGGGGTTTTAATTTTTAGGGTTTTGGGTTTTGTATGAGTATGTTGTTTTCCGGTTTACAACTCCGTTTGGGTTAGACCTGCTTGTTGCACTGTTAAAAATGTGTAAATTGAGGAAATAAGGTTGGGTAAGAGTGTTTTGGTTTTGTTGTGGGTAAGGTGTTTGGTAATTTGTCCAAGTGAAAATTTATGGGAGGAGGAGCATTTTCATCTGTCTTCATATCTTGTAGTGAGTATAAACAATGTTCTTTTATTAACTATTGTGTTTTGTGCTGATTGTGTTCTAAGAGTGATGGAAAAGCAATACCTTTGGCCGCTGGGTTTGTGGGTCAGGCATCTGCAAGGGAAGCTGCTGGGCTTGTGGTTGATATGATTAGGCAAAAGAAGATGGCAGGCCGTGCTCTGTTACTAGCTGGTCCTCCCGGTACTGGAAAAACTGCTCTTGCTTTAGGAATTTCGCAAGAACTTGGTAGCAAGGTATATTTGCTGGTTAATTGTTGATTTGTTTGTCGTCTTTGTTTGATGTTATGCTCATTGATGTCTGTGTATCTAATTTGTCTAATGTTAATGAATTCTTGATGAGGAGAATTTTGTTGGACAGTTACTGTGGGAAATTATTGAAGGATCTTTTCAGATTTGGGTTGATGATTTGTGTTTTTATTAAATGATATTCATAATATAATTGTTAATGTGTAATGTAAGGATATTTTCTTTCTTGTAACATGCAGGTCCCATTTTGCCCAATGGTTGGATCAGAAGTGTATTCATCAGAAGTAAAAAAGACTGAAGTTCTAATGGAGAATTTCCGACGAGCTATTGGTCTACGTATTAAGGAGAACAAGGAGGTTTATGAAGGAGAGGTAATTATTCTTATATGAAAAGGTTATTAAAGGAACTGTGACTTCTTTATCAGGTTATTTGTTGGTCCGTAAAGGAATTCTTGCATATAGTATTTTATTTTCTGCTTTTTGGAATTTGATATTATTTACCTTGCTTACATTACAGGTAACCGAACTATCTCCAGAAGAAACAGAGAGTGTTACTGGTGGATATGGTAAAAGTATTAGCCATGTCATTATTGGGCTGAAAACTGTAAAAGGAACCAAACAATTGAAGTTGGATCCAACAATATATGACGCATTAATTAAAGAAAAGGTTAGTTTCGAAGATACCTAGCTTTGTGTTTGTGTGTCTGTGTGTTTCCATATCTTTTCCTCCACGATGAGAAAGTGGAACTGAGAACTGTAATTTGTTTTACTGTTCTACATATCAATATCATACTCAGTTATGGTAAACCGATAGTAAATAAAAATTCCTATTCTGCCCCTTTTCCTTTAATTATAAAATGTGTAATGGCACTATTGCAGGTAGCTGTTGGCGATGTTATATATATTGAAGCAAATAGTGGAGCTGTTAAAAGGGTAGGTAGGAGTGATGCTTTTGCAACTGAGTTTGATCTCGAGGCCGAAGAATATGTTCCACTTCCTAAAGGAGAGGTTCACAAAAAGAAGGAGATAGTTCAGGTGCTTCTCTATGCCATGCAAGACTATTCTATATGTTGGTTTCTTGTCGTAATGTTTGAGACTTTATGTGCATTCTCGTCATAACATTCTGAAGATTAGATAATGTTGTGTTCCAAGAGAAAAACAATACATACCTATCTATCTATTGTCTTATTTATGGTGACATGGTTTCTGTTGCTTAACGGTTACTTTTATCTATGTTCTCCCCTCCCTTCCTCCCAAACCAATTCTACATTAAATCATTTTCTTTTTGGCTGTGTGTGTGTGTATATATATATTTAACTCACACACCGAATGTGCTTATTCTTCCTATATATGTTATCATCCTTGGGGATCATTTATTCAAAGTGAATATTTCTTTTCTTATTAGGATGTTACGTTGCATGATCTTGACGCTGCAAATGCACGGCCACAAGGAGGACAAGATATACTGTCCCTTATGGGTCAGATGATGAAACCCAGGAAAACCGAGATTACAGACAAGCTAAGGCAGGAAATAAACAAGGTTTGTTTTATACATTTTGATATTCTCATTACGTGGAATATACATTGTATCGCTCTTATGTAGTTAAGTGCGTGCAGGTTGTGAACCGGTATATAGATGAAGGTGTTGCAGAACTCGTTCCTGGTGTCTTATTTATTGATGAGGTCTGTTAATTACATATACGTTTAAATTTAAATTTTACGTGACATGCATGCTTGTATCTTTTCCCGACTTTTTAAATATTAACTCAGGTTCATATGCTGGATATGGAGTGCTTTTCTTATTTAAATCGTGCCTTAGAAAGTTCACTATCTCCTATAGTGATTTTCGCCACAAATCGAGGAATTTGTAATGTCAGGTATGATGATGACAGGCATTATTTTATTTTCTTTTAATTACAAAGGAGATAACCTCAAATATAATTTTCAGGTTTTCTATATTTATGTTAATATTAATGGGAACAATTTGATTTTCTTATGTTAATATCTTCTCTACTGTAAAACCCTTAAAATCTTAGATGATCACTTTACATTGCAGAGGAACGGACATGACTAGTCCTCATGGCATACCAGTTGACCTGTTGGATCGATTAGTTATTATAAGAACAGAAACCTATGGCCCTGCTGAAATGATACAGGTTAGACATTATCTCACACTAAACTTATTTAAATTTCCTAAGGGACCGGACAATTACACTGCGTACCTTGAAGTTTGGTCTACTTACATAAATTTTCCCCGAGGTTTGCAAAATTACAAAAACTTCATATTGTATCTGGATTGATGAGTTTTATTAAAGTCAATTTCTTTTTCAACTGAATACCCCGTTTTTCTCTTAGCACTTGCTAGTTAATATTTGACTTTAAAAATTCAGAGTACGCCTGGGGGACGTTATTGTAAATTTATCGAATGTCAATGTAGTTTGTAACTTTGTATAATTAGGCAAAACCTCATGGCATGCCAGTGTAGTGATCCCTTTTCAGAATTAGATTTTTAAGATGTGTTTACAATCAATATAAAATAAATAATTAAATCCTAATAATCAAATTATGAATTAAGAGCAACCTCCAAGTTAATTAACAACAGATTAAATTCAAGTAGAGCTGTAGAGAAAGGTTTATTTTGGGTGTTCTCAGTTTATGCCCCTTATATTAATCATAGATTCAATAATTCGTATCTGATTACCTAACCGATTGACTATGGTTGCCTACTACCTCTGGCTCCCGTGTTTCTTTCTTAATTCTGGAGTAACAGAAGGCGCTTCTGATAGTCTTCCTAGCTGCACGTTTTGAAACTGTTTCGTTTATGTTTTGACAGATATTAGCTATACGAGCACAGGTAGAGGAACTGAAAATAGATGAGGAAAGCCTGGCTTATCTTGGAGAGATTGGGCAACAAACATCTTTAAGGTTTCTTTAACTTAGTGTGTTTCTTGAATGATATTACCATTCCTCGTGCCTTCCTTTGATCAAAATTTACTCTGGTTTACGTTGCTTTCTCAGGCATGCCGTCCAGCTGTTATCTCCTGCCAGCGTTGTCGCTAAAATGAACGGTCGTGATACTATATGCAAGGTATGATGATAGTAACTTCATCTAGGAGCGACTGGTACTTAAGTTCAATCAAAAAGTTAAAAAAAAAAAATGTAATCAATAAATTTAGATGAGATCCTTCGAACATCCAGGGGATAAATATATAATTATAGACAAGTACGGGACCGGTGTTTTGATTATTATTGAAGTTTGTTCTAATTTTAACCTTTTGCAGGCGGATCTTGAGGAAGTGAATACTCTGTATCTGGATGCTAAATCTTCAGCAAAGCTTCTCCAAGAGCAGCAGGATAGATACATTTCATGATTCAAAGAAATTGGCTTAAATATATTGCTAACAATTTCTTATTGTCTGTAATTTACGAATCCATTTATGTAGTAATGTTAAAACTCAATGTAGATTGCCTCCTGGATTTTATGGTCATATTAACAATTTTGAAGTGAATCAATTAGTATTCCAACCATTTTGAATTGAATTAATCAGTATCCTCGTGTTGCGTGATAAATTTAAGAAAATAATCGTGTCTTTGTGTTTGTGTCGTGATATGTAATGCTCAGATGATTTTAATGATATTATTTGTTGTTTCATGTCTTCTCAAACATTCGTGTCGGCCATCTTTGAGCGGAGATTTATAAAAGATTTATACGGCTGAAATTTTCTCGGCTACACGAAAAATTGTTGCTATGATAGTTATAATTGACCCGAACAAAGAAGGCTTTCACTACGTAAATATAAATTTTTGCTGAAGATCGATATAATTGAGCTTGTCCTTAAAGGAGAAGCTAGTTGTAGATCAAGTTCTACCACGAAGTAGAAGGCTTTCACTGCATAAATATAAACTCTTGCCCAGGATCAATGTAATTGAGCTCGACCTTAAAGGAGAGGCCGGTTGTAGATCAAGTTCTACCACGAAATGATGGATAAAGGAGAGGTTGATGGTAGATAAAGTTCTACCGTGGAAGGGTAGGCAAGGCCGAAGCCTAGACAGAAGAATTGTAAGCGTCTTCCATCAGTTTGGACAAGATAATTGGAAGAAATACGCTCGAATTTTTGCCATGTATCATCAAGAAAAATTGTATGCATATGTGTATAATTGTAAAAAAACTTATCTATATCTATGTCGTCGTATTCATATCATGAATCGCATAAGATGTACGAATATCTAATACGATCATATTGCACGTGGACTCAGTCGCATTTTCAGCATGACTTTTTTTCCCCCCTTTAAATTCCTTTTTATATTTTCAGTTATTTTCCCGCTCAAACTCGATTTATCATTTTCAGCTTTTCTGATAAATAATTACGTATGTATATATATTGCTAGCTCGATTGAACACGCATATCACACACATTAATATATACATTTGCATTTTCTAGATAGAGAAAGAGAGAGATCTCGAAGGGATGGAAATGGAAGCAACAGCCGCGATTGAGGCGAAGAAGATAAGGAACCTGACTATGGAGGATTACCTCGATTTCATTGACAATCGATCTATCAATCTCAACCGTAGCCAGCTTCGTCAGGTCGAATTAATCTCTTTTCTGATCTGTAATTTGAGTTCAATTGAGTCTGAATTCATCCGCGATTTCTGTAAAATGTTTGTTGTGTGAATTGATTTTCTCTCTGGTTCGGATTTTGTCTACTTCTTCGATTGATTAGGTTTGATTTTGTGTTAGTATATTGTAAATTAGTCGCTAATCCGTTCTCATATTGTGTTTTCTTCTTTCGCAGATCATCAGCATGCATGGTTTCTATAAAACGGATTCCAGAAAGGCCAGATACAATCTCCATTGCTCAATTTGTTATGTTTTTTTGTTTTCCCCTCTTTTGGGGGTAGATTCATGGTGCTATTGATATTAGTTGTTACTTTCTGTGAATTTTGATGCATTTTTTGGAGTTTATCTCGCTTTTTTCCCCTGCTCTTCTGTAGTTTTTTTGTGTTGAAGTTGTATTGATTGACAATAGACCATTCTTTCAATTCAGGCGATTTTGGAAGACATGGTGAACTCAATGGATTTGATCAATCTCCACCGCTCCACACTGCTGGACGAAGGCGTATCAGGCGATGCACGCTTCACTCTGACGGAGGCGGTAACTGACCTCAAAGATCTCAACTGGGATGAGTGCCACATCACCTCTCTCCTCACTCAAAATGCCGTCGTTTCCCCCTCGGCCGCTGCCTCCGGGAACGACACCATCTCAGTGAAACGAAAAAAGTCGGGGTGTAAGGCAAAAAAGCCCACTGAGGTTGGAGCTGATCGTTCTGTTATATATGCTGGTACAACTGTTGCTGTTGGAAGTACCACTGAGGACCCGAGGCCAGTCGACGTCAGATCAGAAGCTTTGGCTCTCGAGGTTCGCATGAACCCGTGATACTCTTGCGTTCACTGCTTGTGCTTCTGAATACACTGTTTTGAGGCAAAAAAACAGAGATTGCACCTAATTTCTTCCATCAATATGATTTTGTTGTACTACCTTTTGATTGTCTATGGATCCATTTCAAAATAATATGTAGGTAGATGATTACGGTACTCCACTAATCAAATGGAGAAGGATGTAGATGGTTCAAGAATTGCGCTCAAAAGATTCATTCCACCTTCGACTATGGCGATTTCTCAAGATATAGGTACGTGAAGTCACTCATCGATATTTTTTTGATTGTTTGTTTAATTTGATATGTTGTTTTGAAGATGATAGTTTGGATATTTGGTAAAGTTTGCCCAAGAATTTCGTAGCCCACATTATGTTTTGCCAAAATAGAGGCTTGTAAGTTGTAAATTCACATGGAATGGGTATAATTCTTAGACATTGCCTTGTTGATGTAGGCTATTCATGCCGAAAGGTAAACATTTATGTGTTAGTTTAACTATTTTAAGTTGCAAGAAACGAGCAAATGAATTAAGTGGTAAACATATGCACTAGTGAACCCATAGGTCGCAATTTCAAGTTTTATTGAGCGTAGTTGGGGATCAACATCGATCCTCTCGGGAAAAAAAATAAGTTGCGATAAATACTACTTTTGGTTTATTTGTTCTTTGATACTATATTCTTTTAGCCCAAATGTCAACTTGTTAAGGTACCAGAAGGAAAACTACAAAGCCCAAATGCGATGCTGCCTTTTTCTTTCATTAAATTTTGTTGTGCAACTTATCAGAAGTGAAACCTATACAAGACCAAACGCGACACTGCCTTTTTTTTCCATTAAATTTTTGTGTAATATGTGTTCGACATTTACGTTCGATACAACAAAAATATTTATAGATTTAAAAGTGAAAAATACTAACAACAATCTCTTATAAATACCATGATATATTACTTGGAGAAAATGATATGATCATTATACAAGAAGTATCCCCCAAATTTGATATATTATTTAGCAAAATCGTTCAGAAATGAAAAATAAGAGATATTGCTAAGTGTGATATTTGCAATTTCTTGACCAGGAGTTAATGGAATTATGGAACATTAAAATTTCAACGTGAAAGTTTGATAATTTCGAAGGGAATAAGAACAATTTGTAATTAGACCAACTCCAAAAGAAGAATCAGATATTCGTTATTACTTAAAGTAATAACCCTATGATATACATTCACCATTTGTCCATTTGCGTATTGTGTAGTATTCCAACTTACGCCATAAAAGAATAAATAAATTTTTTGAACTACATTTTTTGACCAAATTAATATTCATAATTTTGATCTTTTATAACATTATCTGAAATTCGTCAACAAGCATAGGCTTTATTTCTTTTGACCAAACATGGAATTGGGAGTTTAACTTAATATTTTAATTAGGAGGCATCCATTTAGGCAAAGAATTATCTATTCTTTTTTTTATCTACTTTTTGTTTTCTTCTTTTGATTTTCTCTTACCTTTGCTCCTTTTTTTTCTTTTTTTTTTTGGTTGTTGGTGGTTATATATAAAAAATTTAATTCAGATTCAGTTCGGTGGAAGCATGCCATTTATAATAATAAGCATACTATGTTTCTTATTTGATTCGTCATTTTTAAAAAAAATTTATTAATTACTAAGATTCTCGTTCTTTCGTTACAATAATTTGATATCAAATTCAAAATAGAATTACCATTACTTAACGGTAATTTTATAGGCGCCGAGGACCATTAGAGCAGCATGTTTCTTACAATAATCTTCTCGACTTTGCCCAATGCCTATTACTTAGCTAGCATAAATAGTAATTTAATGTTTGTTATATTTCTATGTTAAGAGTACGTTCCATCCATACATGTGGTTTGTAGGTTTTAGTGTTGCAAACGAATCAATTTTTGGCAAAAATTTCAAAGTCGGGCGCTAGTAATTAATATTTTATTAATCTTAGTATATATTCTTTTTCTATTTGTTGAAGATGGCATATCTCTTAATCACAAAGAGTTTATTTGAGAGGAAAGTGAAATTAAGATTTACAAAAAGATTTAAAATTTTGAGGAGGCAAAAGGAAGGAAAATAAAAATAAATTACTCATTAAAAAAATTGTCAAGTTTCAAGGACATATTTATTAAAAATATGTGGGAATAAGTCTTTAATTTCCAATGAAAAGGGACCAATCGCACAATTAATAGATTTGTTGGAAGAAATTACCGACTGAATTCCAATCAGGAAATAAGCTCATGTTACATTTTGTAAGGAATACGAAATTATTTCAGCTCCCAACGCATTTTTCTTCTTTTTAATTATGTTAATTATATAATTGTCATAGTCATTATTAATCATCTCATAATTCCTAACCAAAAAAGAATCTGAAAAAATATTGTCACAATTATACGATTGTCTCATGCTCGTTAAATATAAACTACTTAATTATATGCACTCTAAATTTTAAAAACAAAAATTTAGAGAGGGCCACCAAAAAATAAAAAAAGTAAAAAAGACAGAGAAAGAAAGAATTAAAATAAAAAAATATTAATTTAGGTTATCAATTTTGAAGTAGAATTATGGTACTGAATATTCCCACATCATTATTGACTGCTAGAGTGTCAAGCATGTCAAACTTGACTCCAAACCGTCTAAGCTGTCTAGCTACACTTGAATCACAATTTAAATATGAAACGTCTTTGACGGTAACACATACACAAAACAAAACTTGTCCAAATTCACATCCTTAAATTAATATATTAAAATATTCTTTATTCAAACTTTAGTATAGTGATATATTGTTATAAAAAATGAACATATTAATAAGTTAAAGTCTTAATTTGTAATTATAATTAATACTCAAATGTCTCTTTTACTCAGTGTTGCAATCCAGTCTGATCGAGTAAAACTTTTCATATTAATAATATCTGAATTTTTAGGAATGCGAATGTGATGCTTTTTGGTAAACTATTATATAATTGATTGTTGTGTTTTATCAAACTCGAACATGATACTTCTTGTTAAGTTATCTTAGAATTGAACAGTTAAATTATGAGATATAATAGTAATTACAGCATCATGTCTATATCTGTGCGAAAAAAATATATATATATATAACCCGTCCCTAAAATATTTAGAATTACAAAAATCCGTCTTAGGCGGCGTTGGTGTAATTTTTCTCAATCCTCAGGGAATGGTTTGTTTAATTGGAATTTGGAAGAAATGAGAAAGTGATTTGTAAGTTTTTTTTTCCAAAGAGACGGGGTCAATTGTATATTGTAATATTTATTAGGGATAAGAATGTAATTAACGGTGAATTATGTACGAATTAATTAATTCCGGCGGCGGCAGCGGGTCGCAACGGCTATCCGTATAATTCCTTTAATTTCTTTGCAATTGGGACCCTGGATTATCGACAAATTTAAATCTGTCCATAAGTACTAAATTGAAAATTTCTCTTACTATTTTCCTAATATTTTAAAAGCACTACCATTCCACCTGCATCAAAATTAAAATAATAGTGATTTGATAAGTTAAACAATAAGAATCACGTTCTTATAGTTGTTGATGTATATATTACACGTATATATATCTAATAATATATATAGACACTAAAACTATGTTGTATTTGTTTAAATTTAATTGTATTGTATTACACATTATAAATGCACATTATACATATATGAGCGTTGTTTATAAATCATACAGATATAAAATTATTCTAACCAATAATAACGATATTTGAAAACTCAATTACTAAACTAAATTTGAGAGTCATTAAATTACATTCTAGAATTGAAATAAATTTAGAGATTATTTATACTATTATAACAAGTGAGATAATTAAGTTTTATATCTTGAATTCTTCATTTCTTTTTTAATTTTATTTGATTTTAAAAAAAAACCCACCACATATAACGCCAACTTAACTCAAACTATTTTCTACAACCCTATATTTTGTTTATTTTGTTTTATTTTATTTGATTTAGAAGGGGAAAAAAAAATTCACCCCACGTACAACACAAGTCTAGTCCGGTCTTAAATAGATGAATATTATTTAGATAATCAATCTCAATACTGACATATTTTATCGAGTATGTGCACTAAATATTTATTTTTTATTTACACATAAAAAATAAATAAATATAATAATTTGCACACGTATCGAACGCATAAAATTGCTATTATTTATTATGCCATACAAGTATTTTCTATTTTCCTCATTCGGAACCCATTATATTTAATTACTCACACAATATTCCAAACCAAGTGATTATTATAATCCATGGTCAAGATGCAAAGGGAAATATTAAATATTAAAAATCCACAAAATCAAAATCATGGGAAATTTAGAAATATTAAACTAGAAAGTTGACAAGTAAGACCACATGATAGG
>JBBMKE010000002.1:12746325-12759353 GCA_037834125.1 Lippia alba | reverse complement strand
CAAGTCCACAATTATGAAATTATTACATGGTAATTGAATTCAATTTAATTTCTTTCTATATAAATTGTTTATTTTTTTATTTTTCATATATTTTAACCTATTTAACTAAAATATGATATTGACATGAATTCTATTTATTTGTTATCCTCAGGAATTTATAAACTGCGATGTAGCAAAAGTTGAACATACTTATTATTATTTAGAATTGGACAATAATTATATACTCTCTTTAAAATTATTTTCCTAATTTTACAAGGTCTCTAATTAATACATAAATAAAATTATAATAAAGAAACGTTTTAACAACGGTTTATTTATTATTTATAAAAATTTTGAACTTTTTTAACAACAATGTCTCTAATTTAAAAAAAAAATTGATTTTTTAACTGTCTTAAAAAATTATTATTGTAAATTTATTTTAAAACATGCAAGTAATTTGTTTTTAAATAAAAAAATGCAAGTCATTAGATTAGTTTTTTATGTCATAATTATCTAATTATTATTATTTTGGTGCAGATCAAATTCCTTAATTGATGGTGATTAATTTACACAAATTATTTGCATTAAAAATTGTACAAATCATGTCCAAGATTTACCACAAATCATACCCAAGATTTGCTATTTTAATTTAGTAAAGTTTTTTAAATTTGAAATTTAAATATGTAAATTTACATGTCTATAAATAATCTACTCTTAATCCATTTTTTTAGTGTTCTTTTTTTATTTATCTTCTTCTTCTTCTTCTTTGATTTCTTAATATCTCTTTGGACGTTTTTCTTTCTTTCTTCTTCCTTGATTTTGTTCGATATTTTTATTTGTTTGATATAAATCAATGTGCGATCATGTTGGCAAAGAAAGGCCATAAAGAAAAACAATTGACCGGTTGGAGGAGCCGTTGCGAGAGATGCTTGAGAATGTCTCCTGTGAAGCTTTGTTGTTATTGTGTGTTCTTTTGTTATTTTTCATAATATAACATTTGAGTTTGTTTTTTTAATGTGACAATATAATTAGATTTTAAAATTCTTCGATTTATTTATAAATACATGTCAATTTTTTTTTTATATTTGTTTTGGATTTACTTTATTACTAAAGAATTTTTATTTGAGATTTTAATTTCATTTAATTTAAAGTTTCAATACGTGCTATTGTCATTTCAAGTTAGCACCTTTAATTTTTTTAGGTGTTTCTTTATATATATTTTTGGTTTTATACTATGTGTCTGATTTTCTTATAATTTATTTTACTTTGTATTTTAAATTTCTTATATTCTTTTGTTTATCTTTTAAGTATTTGTATTTAATATTCCACTTATTATTTTATTTTATTTCTTACTTCTTTTTTTCTTGATTTTATTAGTATTATTTATTTATTTTAATATTATTCATTTACTTCTCAATTTTATAAGTTCGAAATACTTGAAATTTAGATAGTAATAATAGTATTAACTGAATAAATTAGTTTATATATTTACTATACTTCTATACAATTTAGCAAATTTAATTTTAATATCTAATTATTGGTCATTTTTTGTGTGTTAAAATATTACACATAAATTCAAATTATTTTTTAAAATAATTTTCTTTTTTTTTATTGTTCGTGCATAGCACGGAGTTTACACTAGTACTATAATATATAAGAATGATGTGTTTGATCCTAATTTTTTTCATTTTGATTGAATAATTTTTTCTAGTCTTTCTTCTTTTTGCATTTTTTCATTCTTTAAAAATTATTTCATTAGTTAACAAACATTTCATAGTATTTAATATTTTGAATAGTTTAATTATTTGCCAATATCAAATTAATTAGGATACTAATCTTCTAAATTTAAGAAAATCCAACTAAGAATATTTTATTTATATTAAGTAAATATAAATACCTTAATTAATTGATTGATGGTAATTAAATGAAAATAAACTTAATATATTTCAGCATAAATTAAGGAGATTAACTTTATTTATTAAGACTTAATTTTGGCGGATATTATATCATATATGTGCAAAAGTATTTTGAACGTCTATATATTATATATTATAGTGTGGATTAGTTCTTTAAGAAATATTTATTTGATTTTTTTTTAATATTTAACATTAAAATAAATATATTTATCTAAACTATCCTTTTGTAAAGTTTAAAATTATAATCTTTTAATATAGTTTCTCACATTCATAATTAGTTTTATTTTATTATTTTCTATTATGTAGTTTTTATCTACATTGTATAATATAGCAGGGGCCATTTTATGTATTTTTTGCTCTTTTTAAATTAATTAAATTAAAATTTTTATATAATAATTTATTTAAAAATTTTGATTTTTTAAAGAGATTAATAAGCTTAATTGAGTTTAATATTTAATGCTGATTTATTTTTCTAAATATATTGCAAAATATGTAAAATTGTTTTATAATGACTAATCACTTAAATCATGGATACCATTTCCATAGAAGGTCCTGCAATTTTGGATTTAAAATCAAATCTTTCGTAGTAAAGTCGATTAATTAGGTTACATAAATTACTTAATCAAAGAGTATTTATTTCCAATACAACTATTCATTTATTTGCTCCAAAAAAATAGGACTAATCATCTCTCCTTTTATTCATTTTCATTACTATTTTTTTGCCTCCCATTCATTGTTTGGATATTGAATTACGTTTGTTATTCAATTATTCATTCATATTTATACAATTTTCTCTCTTTAAGTCGATTATATTAACATCTAGATTATTTGACCGATTTATTATATTTTTTTGTTAGATAATGATCAAGTATATATGTCGTTGACATCAACCATCTACATGAAATACAATAATTTCTTAAAGATATTCCTTTTATGACAAAGGTTAGATGATTTTTGTATCCTTATATTCGTTATTTGTAGTATCATTATGATCATATAATGTATAAATATTTTTATAGTTATTCATTATTAGTTATTTTGATTTCACTGTAATTGCAATTAAAATATACATAAATTATTTTTATATTATGAAATAATTATAAAATATTTAGAAACGCTTAAAATAATGTAGAGAAGTGTACTCAAAATCTAGAATAATTAACATTTGTGAAATATACAAGAAAATTCTAAAATTCCACAATATATTTAATAATATTTTTATAAATTATTTTTTCCTATTCGATATTTTGAATATCCACCGTTGATTTATAGGAGAGTAAAATGTATAAATAATTAATTTGTTGTATTTAATTTTTCATAATTTATTTTAAAATTTGTTTTATACGTGTAATGCACGTTCATTGTTCTAGTTATCAATATTTGATGGTGATGAAAGAAGAGTCGTAGCGATTAAGTTATAGAAGCAGAAGTAAAATTGAGTAATTTGAGTTAGTGAGATATCTTTTTTGGCTAAATAAATATATTAATTCTTCTCCCAAGAAGCTTGGTCATATGGGTGGGCTCCTGGATCAGAATGTAGTATGTTTAATTTATTATTGGGCTGTGGGGCAACTAGACCCAATTATTTTCTCAACTAGTTATTGGAACTATTTGATAGACCCAATTATTTTCTTAACTAGTTATTGAAACTATTTGATATGGGCTTAGTACTAAAGCAAGAAAGCTAGCTCATTAGTGGAGAAAGTAGAGACAGTTTCTGGATTATTATTCTATCAAGATTGGATAATTGTCATCTTCTACCTTCTAAGAAAATATAGGACATTACATATATAACTTTTTTGTTTGTACATAATTAACTTGATATTGTACACTGTAAGGATTTTCTCCTGAAAAATCATTTCACTTTGCATCCATGTACTTCCTTTTCTTGTCTTTCTACACTCAAATGGGTGCAGGACATGAATTGTAAAACTAGTATGTGTTCAATATTCTCAAATGTAAAATTAAAAGAAATATATGTATAGTCGTAATGTCCGTATCTGTACATCTCAGGTACTATACGATGAATAAACAAATTTGTGTTGCAAACCCCATTTCATTTTTCAACCCAAAAAATCTCAAATTAATTACAGTAATTTGCTAAATGAGTTAGCAAATTGAAAATTCAAATTACATGAAAAGGGAATTTTGTAGGTCAAAACAAACTAATAATTTCGATGTTGCGTTAAATATCTCCAATATTCCATGATTATATTAGGGCAAATCAATTAATACCCAAGATCATACCCAGCAGTATTCCATAACATGGAGTAGAAATTGATTAATGTGGTCCAATTCTTCTCACAATGAATCTTTAATATTTTGAATTCCCCAAATTAACTATTTTGGATTTCTGAGTTGGTCAGCATTTACTTATTTAGAGAAAGAGATATGCACTTGGCTTTGAAAACGACAACATTTTCATCCTCCGCACCGGTAAAAATATATATTACAACTGTAAACAAAAAAATTACCCCAGAAAAAAAAAAAAAGCAAAACAAGAAGATGTGCAGCAACAGCTCAATCACGGCGACGGCACCGTCGCCGCCGTGTCCAACACATCCGCCGGCGGGATAAACGAGTCCACTGACAGCCCCGGCACGTTGAAAACGACATCGTGTATGGTCCAGACCTCCTCCATCCTGCTCCTGGTGTGCTGCATCGACGTCTCCCCGAACCTGAACACCGTGGCCACCGTCCTCCCCTGGTGGGCGATCATCACTCCGTCGACGTCCCTGTAGTCCCCTATGCTGCTTCCGATGGTGGTCTCCCAATAAACGGTGTCGTTGTCGAGGTGGTGTACTCTCGTCAGGTGAGAGTCCTCCATGTAGATGAGAAGACCGCTCTTCTGGGAGAAGTAGCCGTAGAGGACGTGGCGGATCACCTCCGCGGGGCCTTCGTTTCGCTCCATGACGGCTGCGCGGTCCGCGGCTACTTTCAGGACGAAGCAGTCGTCGTCGCCGATGCGCTTCTCACCTAGGCATTGGGCTTTGGCGAATAAGCTCGCGGTGCTCTTCGGATCTAGCCCCTGCAATGCAAGGTTACGTTTTGTTCAGAAGGATTAATTTTGCTGGGGATCAATCTCTTTGTACCTGCCAGAACGATTTGACAACTAATCCTTTAATCACTTGCATCGACCCATATTGGCTAAACTAGCATGATGCCAGCGTTCTATACTTGTTATATAATTAGTGTAAATTTAATATGTTTAGTCCAACAATCGTTAGATCTCCAAATCCCGATATAGTTATTAGATTCAAATTGGTTATGGATTAAAATTTAATTATTGAGATCAGTAAAACTCTGGCTTTAACATGGACATTCACTAACTCACTATAGTCATTTCATTAATCTATGTCATAACTCATTTCATTAATCTATGTCATAACTCATATGGCACAAACAATTAACAAATCTGAGCAATGAGATCATGCAAAATCTCTTTTTTTTCTTTTTTTTTTCAAAATTTGAAACTTTAGGCGATCCAGGAGTCTTTAGTGGAGCTTAGCTTTAGCTTTATTGGTAGATGAGTATAGTAAGGAGAATGATGCAAGCCAGCAAAATGGATGGGAATAAGAAGAAAAGCAAAAGCAGATCCGATTGTTGGGACTTTAATGCAGATGGGGGGCGGTTTGGTTGGCAATCCCAAGAAGATAAACAGGTCTATTGTTGAAGGAAATGTAAAGAGATGGACATGACGCCAACCTCTGCAATCACGTGTTGTGTGTAATTCTGAGTGTGTCCAAAGACAAGTGTTGGGTAAAGCAGGGGACACTGTCAGTTCCCATATCTATCGCATTTTCAATTTCAAATTTTGGTATTTCAATAAAGCAATTTGGTATATATCTCCTTCTCGTATCCCTATGGCAATCGTACCATGCATACCAATATCCCATGTGACACCTGCCACTTTAGTCCCACAATTCTTGAATTTTTTTTTAAAGCAAGTAGTGTCTTTTGTTTCAATCAAATATTTCAATCTTGTAATTTGTAATTCTCCCTCCTCGAAAACTACAACTCCCTTTTTTCCATGTAATTTCGTTCTTGAAACTGTAATAATTTGTTCGGACCGAAACTAACCTTCTGTCTCCGAATTTTATTAAAAAACACTTAATGATTTCGATGTGATTACCTGAATGATGCGGCGCAGAGGGCGTTGCGGCCCTTTGGCGGCGTGCGTCCCGAGCCACGGCGTGTGCCGCCACACGATCTTGCCGTCGCTGCCGGCTACAACCTTATTCCCGCCGACAGCGAGCTCCAGCGACCACATTCCCGGCGACATTTGCCACAGCACGAAGCACCCATTCTCCCCTGTCCTCGACCCCATCGTCCTCACGTGTTTCCCCGTCGAGATCTCCGTTTCGCAACGCATCAATTTGACCGTCCCCGACGTGTACATGTTCTTCGCATTGCACCTCTGCTGCTTCGAGCACCCCGTCGCGGCTAAGTACTGCTGAATTATGTAGTACGCCGTCGAAGCTTCCTGCACCAAGGATAAAATCACACCCAACTTCAAACCCTACCCAAGAAACTGAACAGGGCATAATATAATAATAAAACATTGCTGTTTAAGCAAATATTTGAAGTACTCACAATTGGGATGTCTTTAATGTGGAGACGCGAAGTGGGGTTGTTTGAAATGGGGATTGGGGCGAGTGGGCAGCCTAAGACGCCTAATAAAAGCCTCAAATCCTGGATTTTAGCAGGACTCATGTTGGGATTGGAACCGTAGTATGATGAGAAGGAAGATGAGCTGAAATTAGTTGGTGTAGGAACATTTTTTTGGTTTCTGAACCATTCTCTTATGACTTCCCATGAGCTCTCCTTCTTGGTGCCTTCGTTGTCTTCCATGCCGAAATCGGGGCCTTCCATTAGCGGCGTTAGCGGCTGCGGGCACCACCGCTGCTTCATCCGACTCCTCGAAGCCATGATAATGATAAGAATGATGATCAAGAATGGAGGTGTTTTGGTGAGGGAATAATAATATAATGTAGTGTTGGTGTTGTGAGTTTTGGAGAGGAAGAAATGAAAATGGTGGTTTTGGAAAAGGGACAGGTGATCTGCCCAACGGCAGAGAGAAGGAGAGGGGATGTTATAGTAAGGTATGGGGTTATTGGGATTGGGAGGAAGGAAGGAAGGATGTCGCTTTATTCTTTCTTTCTTTACTTTTGGACTGCAATTGTCTTTGTATTATTGCGTTTTATTCTCTCTAGTCTCTCCATTTGAGAGGCTTCCCATGAATTCAAATGTCGCTTTCCGCTTTCAATCTGTTTTCTAGTTTTCAATTTCTTTTACTTGGCCACTTCCTCGACTTGAATTATTTATTGTTAGTTGAATACTTCTTGTAATCAAATTATAAAAAGACGTGGCTGAGTATAAGAAATCCATTCATCATTTATCAAAGATTCAGTAAAGATTAGAGGTTCGAATTACAACTTTGGATATGAAATAACTTTAAATCTCTTGACAGATACTGTAGTCGATGGTATAAGTCTTGTGTATGTAATTTAAAGTATTTGAATTTGAAAAAAAATAAAATAAATTGAATCATAAATAAAGTAAGAATTTTTTCTATAGAGGAACAAAATATAACATGAAATACAAGATCCCACCCCTCTAATTTCTCTTATATAATGCAAATCAATTATTGAGTATAATATTTGGCAAGAAAATCCCTTCAAGCGATCGCATTTGCATAAATATAACTCATGAAAGTTACTCTTTTCTCATTTAGGAAGTCTTAAAGCCGATTAAATTCTAATATTTTTCTACAATAACACTAATGAAGAAGAAAGAGAGAAAAAAAAGCCTTTTCTCAAAAGTTAATTGTTGATTATAGTAAATTGTCGTAGGCATCTGCTCAGCAAGCCACGACAAAGGAAAATTTTAGTCCAGACCCGACTTGGCCGGACCCAACCAATTAAAAAGGCAAGTGTATTACACTTGTCATTTGATTGGTCACTCTTCCTAAATTTTCCATCAATCACACGGTAAGTGCAAAACACTCGCCCCCTGATTACACTGGTTTGGCCGAGCCAGGCTCGAGGAAGTTAGTCCATCAAATCGGTGACTAAGTAACACAGATCTTTCAGCCACTTTAATTTCATTTATCTATAAATAATTATAATACAGCACCATCCATCATCATATGGTCCCACTTCACACTCATAATTAAGAGTTTCTGGTCAAATATAAATGATTGAATTGCTAATTTATTAGGTAAGTACAAAAAGGGGACAATCTTGGATAAGTGAAAAACATTAATTAAGGTTAAAAAGATGAAACAAAAGAGGTGGAGAGTCTGCATCATAGATGTGAAAGGCAGCAGCTCCAAGTGGGAGAGTTTAATGGATTGACGCCAATCGGTAGCTCACCTTTTAAGCCAAGCCACAACAAAATATACCAAGATTTAATGTGTTTTTTTAAAAAAAATATATATATTCCTGAAATATTCAAATTTAATTTACATTATGCAATTAGGTCATTTTTAATTGTCAAATCTCATTAGGTAGAAGTATGAAATATATATTTTTATATAAGTGGACATGAGTCGTAATTATATAGTTTTATAAATAAATGTGATAAGACACTTTGGATCGTATTCTTTTGATCTGACATGCCACTTCACTAGTTATTGAATTTAACTTTGTATCTATCATCCAAAGATATCAAACATTTAGTTAGAGAGACAAATCTGAAGTTTTCTCCAACATTGACCCTCCGACACTAAAGACATGTATTCTCCAAATGTGAATTACAAGGAAAGCAAGAATATGAAAACTAAAACAAAAAAAATTGTAATTTGCACTAGTTAACTATTCATTCGGTGATCATTGCTCTATTTATAGTTCAACATCCCAACTTATTCTAGGCTTCCACATTTCTTGACCAGGTGTGAGAACTAATTCCATGGACCTTTTTTGGGCTTTTCAAAGTTTCGAGGCCCAATCAGTATTAGACTAAAACCCATAATGGGCTTCCATTACATATGAATACTGGCCCAAGTAGTACGATCCATTTCAGAATATTGGGTTCAGAATTTTAATTAATTTCAAATTATTATTATAATTTCAATATATTGAAATCCAAAATTTTTTACCTCTAGCTATTGAGAAATTTTGAATCCGCCCCTGAACATAGTAGGTCTCTAAATTTTGTGTACCAGTGTGTGCTAGCTGTGTGTGGTTAAGCGGAAGTATCCTTGTGGGATACTTCCATTACTATTATTGGTACGTATTTGAGGTATTTCGTTTGTATGACTCTTAAGGTGGATAGGCTAGTATAATTTATCTATACTATCGAGTTTGTATAAATGGATCACAAAATTTTGCTTGTGATTCTAAATTTTAAGATACTTTTAAAAAATTTTAAACTAATAACTTTGGGAATTGAGATAGACCGTAAGACGTAAGGTTATCGAATCTGTATAAATCTCGTGTGCACTCTAATTCCTTTTTAGTATGTATTATAAGAACGTTATTATAGGTCACATAGACCAGAGTCGCACTGCCAGCAGAATACCAATACTTACCCTAGTTTTAAACAGAAAAGCACATTATTGATTATAAAATATGTATCTATACCTATTAATTATAATACAATCAAAAGAAAAATATAGAAAAGACGAATACATATAAATCCGAATTAATATTAGCGGCGGACAGAAACAGGGGAAGCAGTTGGGATTGGATCGCTGTTTTAACTTTACGGCCATACCTTGAGTAGTTGTATCCCATTTACATTTTTATTCCATTTGGATATCTCTCACGTCCACATTTTTATATTTAAATACGTTTCTTGAAATCATAGTTTATGCAAGTGTATATAAAATATCACAATTGCTAGCCATTCAATCTCCCACTACTACAGACATCCACACTATTCATTTAAACATATGCAGTCAAAGAATCTTTGCCGGACCCCCTTCCTATTATAATTAAATTATTATTTTATTTGATTAATTATAAATTTTCCATAAAATAAGTCACGCAATGACACACACTGTTATTTTGTGGCATAATATTGTATCCCACAGAAGATTAGTTTAGGGTAAAAGTTATTTTGTCCCACATTAGTTATTTGTAATAGTTTGGGGAGGACCTAACCATATAAATAGGCTCCTTCCCCTTCTATCTTTGTGCATAGAAACAAAGTCTCTCTCTACTTTGTAATATTTCTTAAGTGAAATATATTTTGAGTAGTGCCCGAGAACGTAGGCTAAATTGGCCGAACCTCGTAAATTTGGTGTTCTTTATTTACGCCTTTCAATAGTCTCTTTTTAAGTTATATTTAGTTAATCGGCAGGCTCGGCTAGCAACGCGCATCGGTAGGCTCGACTAGCAACGCACATCGACGACTATTGAAGGAAAGATGTAGCAGAAATGACGAAGGAAGAGATCTCACCTGAAGAAGCTGCTAAAGCAGCTTTAGCCTCAATTTCCAGCTCGTTCAACTTAACAAGGACTGGAATGGAAACTACGAGAATCTCGGTGGAGACCTTCGACGAAACTGGTTATTTCGGCATGTGGCAAAGTGAAGTTCTAGACGCTCTGTTTCAGCAACGTTTAGAGCTCGCCATTGAAGAGAAGAAACCAGAAGAGGTTGATGACAAAGATTGGAAGACAATCAACCGGTTGGCATGTGGTACAATTCGATCGTGTCTCTCCAGAGAACAGAAGTATATTTTTTGCAAGGAGACTTCTGCAAGCAACCTGTGGAAGACATTGGAGGAGAAGTTCTTGAAGAAAAACAGTCAGAACAAGTTGCATATCAAGAAACGACTGTTTCGCTTCACGTATATTCCATGTACCACGATGAATGAGCACATCACTCAATTTAATCAGCTGGTGGATGATTTATTGAATTTGGACGTGGCTTTTGAATACGACGACCTCGCGTTGATGTTGTTGGGATCGCTTTAGGAGGAGTTCGAGTTTATCGAGACAACCCTACTTCATGGGAAGGCTGATGTTTCGTTCGGCGAAGTGTGTACAGCCTTATACAGTTATGAACTGAGGAGGAATGATAAGAAAGGAAGCACAAGTAGAACAACAGAATCCCTAGTTGTGAGAGGTCGTCAACAAATCTAGTCAAAGGGGAGAAGAGGGAGATCAAAGTCAAAGAACAAAGTTGCCAAAGATGAGTGTGCCTTTTGTCACAAAAAAAGACACTGGAAGAAAGACTGTACAAAGTTGAAGAAACGAAAGACTCTGCAAGACGCCAATGTAGCCGAATTCAAAAGCGACGCAGAGTCATTTGTTTCCTTAGTGGCTTCACCTTCAAAACCAAGTTCAGATGAGTGGGTACTGGATTCGGGCTGCACCTATCATATGTCTGCCAACCGGGAGTGGTTCTTCGATTTTTAAGAACTTGATGGAGGGGCTGTTTACATGGGTAATGATCAGACATGTACAATAGCTGGGATAGGTTCAATCAAGCTACAGAATCATGATGGATCCACCTGAATTCTGAAAGATGTTCGGTTAGTGCCAAGTTTGAAGAAGAATCTCACTTAGGGGCCTTGGAGTCAAAAGGTCTAGTTGTGACGATACGAGATGGAATTTTTAAAGCAATTTTGGGGGCACTCGTGATGTTGAAGGGTGAAAGGAAGAATAACAACTTGTATTTCTACCAAGGTAATACAGTTGTTGGGACAGTAGCAGCAGCAACCACTTCTAGAAACAAGAAGGATGCTGAGGCAACAAAACTATGGCATATGCGTTTGGGTCACGCTAGTGAAAAATCCTTGCAAATTCTTGCCAAGCAAGGTTTTTTGAAAGGTACGAAGACTTTCAAATTGGAATTTTGAGAGCATTGTGTTCTGGGACAGCAAAGAAAGGGAAATTCGGCACAACTATTCACAATACAGAGGGTATTTTGGACTACGTGCACTCTGATGTGTGAGGACCTTCCAAGACGGCATCATTTGGAGGCAGACAATACTTTGTCACCTTTATTGATGATCTTTTTCAGAAGAGTTTGGGTGTTTCCTATGAAGCACAAGGTGAAGTGCTTGGATTTTTTCTTAAGTGGAACACTCAAGTTGAGAACCAGACTGGAAGAAAGATCAAAGTTCTCCGATCAGACAACGGTGGAGAATGCAAGAGCGATCCATTCCAGGAGGTATGCCAAGAATCCAGCATAGTTCGTCACTTCACAGTTAGAGAGACTTCGCAACAGAATGGGGTGCCAGAGCATATGAATAGGACATAGTGGAGAAAGTTTGTTGTATGTTGTCTAATGATGGATTGGACATGAAGTTTTGGGCTAAGACAGTGACATACACTCAACATCTCATTAATCATTTGCCATCATCTGCAATAGGTGGGAAGACTCATTTGGAAGTTTGGTCCGAAAAATCTACAATAGATTATGATTCTTTGCGTGTGTTTGGTTCTACCGCATAATATCATGTGAATGAATGAAAGTTGGATCCTCGAGCTAGGAAGGCGCTCTTTATGGGCTTTAACACTGGGGTTAAGGGATACCGTCTTTGGTGTCTGGAGATAACGAAGACAATAATAAGTAGGGATGTTACCTTCGACGAATCTACCATTTTGAATAAGGTAACTCAAGAAGGGACCGATGGAACTCCGAATCAGGTAGAGCGTGCACCGGAGAAGGTGGAGTATACACCGAAGCAGGTGGAGTTTGAGAAGATAGTGGTGAGTCCAGCAAAAGACACTATAAATGATTCTTCTACGACAGAAGAAGAGTCGGAGGAGGAGGAGGTTACTGCCCAAGAACCTCAATAGCAACTAGATCCAATTGCAATTAGAAGGGCGAGATGAGAAATTCAGAAATCGGCTCGTTTTGTCGGCATGGTAGCATATGCACTTCCCATAATTGATGATATTCCATCCATATTTTCAGAAGCTGTCCGAAGCTCAGAAAACAATAAATGGAAAGACTCAATGGAGGAAGAGATGCAATCACCTCAGAAGAATAAGACGTGGAAGTTGGTACAACTACCTAAGGATAAGAAGGCAATTGGATGCAAATGGGTATTTGCAAAGAAAAAAGGATTTCCGGACAAAGACTATGTTCGCTACAAGGCAAGGTTGGTAGCTAAGAGCTATGCTCAGAAGGAGGGAGTTGATTACAATGAAGTGTTTTCTCCAGTTGTTAAGCACT
>JBBMKE010000002.1:12718968-12733010 GCA_037834125.1 Lippia alba | reverse complement strand
ACTGTTGGTTCAGACAAATGGAATAACATTTGTGGGAGTCAGAGTCAGTTCCATTGGATCCTTTGCACGTGAGGTTCCGTACTCGCAGAGTCGCAACCCATAAAAATTCTACAGTCACCTGGGTAGCTTGTTTCTTAATTTCACAGCAAAAGCTATATCTTGATTAACAAAATTCACTTTATATATATATATATATATATATATAAACTCATACTTTATGCCTATTTTCAAGTTTTGTCCCATATTTAGTGACCCAACTAATTAAGGGCCAAAACTTTTAATTGATCCATCAATCTATTTTCCGTTATATCATGAACAGAAAAAGCACATGACATCAATATACACCGTTAGACTATTATAAACTTATTATAATTTTATCCTAATTTTAATTTATAAAAAAATATCCTAAACTTTAAAATAAAAAATTAAATAATCTTAAATTAACAATACCAATACGGTTAAAAATCAATTAAATGATTCTAACAAAAGTGATCTTTCAAATTTCTAGAAGCGTAGGCTATAACTTTGCCATCTTGCATCAACACACACTCTAGCCCTTTCTTAGAGGCATTAGTGTAAACCGCGTATCCTTCAGTACCCTCAAGTAGCATAAGAACCGATGTCGTTTCCTTAAGAGTTTGAAAACTCTTCTCACACGCCTCATCCCATCCGAACTTAGCCTCTTTTCTTGTTAACCGGGTCAACGGGGTGACAATCTTAGAGGAATCTTTCACAAATCATATGTGGTGCCCTGCTAACCCGAGAAAACTTCTCACTTCTAAGACATTCTTAGGTTGTTTCCAAAGCATCACTGTCTCAATCTTCGCCGGATCCACTTCTGCACCATTCCCCGAGATGAAGTGACCTAAGAAAAAAAATCCTATCAATCCAAAATTCGCACTTACTGAACTTAGAAAACAACCGATGCTCTCGGAGTGTAGCCAATACCATTCTCAAGTGCTGTGCATGCTTTTCCACGGACCTCGAAAACCCCAGAATATCATCAATAAAGATGATCACGGATTTGTCGAGGTATGGCCTGAATATTCGGTGCATCATGTCCATAAACGCAGCGGATGCATTGGTAAGGCCAAAAGGCATAACCACAAACTCAATGTGCCCATAATGAGTGTTAAAACCCATCTTCGGTGCGCTTCTTCCCGGATACACAACTGATAATACCCTTGTCTGAAATCCAGCTTGGAGTAGACACACGAACCTTGGAGAAGATCGAACAACTCTTCAATATGAGGTAATGGGTATTTGTTCTTAACCGTTAACCGGCTCAACTCTCAATAGTCAATACACGTCCGTAACGTCTCATCTTTCTTTTTCACAAATAGGATGGGAGCACCCAACAGTGAATTGCTCATACGAATGTAACCATATTTTAAAAGCTCATTAAGTTGCATCTTCAGCTCCTTCAACTCTGTCGGAGCCATCCTATAGGGAGTCTTTGAATACGGTTCCGCTTCGGGATAGAGATTAATAACAAACTCGATGTCTGGATCCGGGGTTAAAGATCCCATGCTTTCTGATAACACATCAAGAAAGTTCTCCATAATCTCCATCTCTTTGAGCTTGGCTTGGTCCTTGAGTTTATTCAAAAGAAAAGCTATATAGCCCGTTGCACCGTCCCGAACTAACCGATTTGCTTCCATAAAGAAAATAAATGGGATAGCTTTCAATATATCATTCGAGAACACTATAGAATCCAAAATGACCTGTTTCGCGCAGCAATCCATCACATATGTCGAAACAACCAATCCATTCCCAAAATCGCCCCATATCTCTTCATAGGCAGCTCGATCAAGTCTGTCGAGTACGATGGCCCTCAATACTTACTTGACACTCCCGAACACTCAGTTCATCACCAAGCTTCCCCCAAGGGGAGAGCTAATCACAAAGGAATCATCAACACAAGCAATAGATAAAGGGAGAGTAAAAACAAACTAGGAAGCAATAAAAGAATAAGTTACTCCCAGATCTGTTAATTGAAAATCGTAAACCCAAGTGCAAGTTGTGAATATCGAAGGTAGCACGAGGGGCCATGTCCCAAGGGAAGGTGAAAATCAAAGGTAATTATTCTCATAGATTCACTAATCTAGAGACGAGACGAAGTTTAAAGGGAAATTACTACTAAGAATGCGAAATTAAGGTAAAATGAGAATTCAAACAACTAAATTAACAAAAGCAAGTACTAAGCACGGAGATAAAATTATAAGGTTAAGCAAGCCAGGGGGATAATACGTTCATGAAAGCTAGTAAATGATTCAATGCTCAATGAGTGCTCATCTCTCACAGTTCTAACCACTTAAAGTACATAAAATCTTCTTTCAAGGTCAATTATGCGTACCTAATCTATAATCACGCCATTTTCATGATCTAGTGATATAAGGATTAGGCCAAAACAACACGGTTAGTGCCATTAACTAATTAGCGGCTTGGCGTGACTAATTAACGACTCAATTGCTCAAAAACAAGTTAAATGTCTTTAAACTTAAGTCTTAAGTGTTTAGGAAAATATGTCCAATTTACAAACAATCTTTCAATTAGAAATTGAATTTAAGATCAAACAAGAGTAGGCTACACTCAAGTTAGCTAAACAAATCATTTTCCCAACATAAGAGATTAAGATACTCATTGGAGCATTTCATCAAACACCTAGTGTTCACTTATTATCATCCCCCTAGCTTTAATGGATTTAGCTACTCATAGTCACCCAACAAACCAAATAGACAAGGTAAAGATAACTAAGAACATTCATATTGATTAAATTGAGATAATGTTCAAACATTCATAAGGTAAGATTCAAATGTGATCACTACTTCAAGCTAGAACTAGAATTAAGCTAGGAAAGCAATAAAGGACTAAATTAAGGACATAAAAAGGTAAATAGAGAATCCAAATCTTCAAAGAAGCCCCATGGTCTTCAAGTTGTCATCCTTGCTTCACAAAGCCTATTTTTCAGCTCTAGAACCCTAATTGGTAAAGTATGAATGAGAATACCTAGCTCTAATTCGTATTATAAGCTGAAAAGGGTAAAATCGCACTTTAATTATCATTAACGGTCGTTACAAACGAGCCAGTAACGGCCGTTACCATGAAAATGCATTGGCAACTTCAGTATGGGTAACGACCGTTACCCATTTTTCTTCATGAAGGGTGTAACGGCCGTTACACCCTGTCTTTGAATCCCTGTACCGGGTAAAGGGCGTTACCCCGTTTGTGCATGGCAATGGGTAAAGCCCGTTACCATCACTCGAACTTCTCTTGTACCGGGTAACGCTCGTTACTCAGTTTTGTGCTTCAAGGGGATAGTGGTCATTACCCCCTCTAGACTTGGTATTTTTAGCCGATTTTGCTCCATTTCTTCGTTTCTCGACTCTGGAACATATGGTGCCTGAAATGGAGCATAAAATCACTAATAAGAGTATGAAACGACATGCAATTTTAATTAAATATACGTGTAAATTGAGGCAAAATCTAGTACTAACAAGATCAAACAATGTATGCAATGGAATCGGCCCGATAACAATATGTGCATGCTATGTCTGGGCTTTCCACACCCAAAGAAATTACCCAACTTCTTCCAGCATTCATCTTCCGTATGATTCGACCCGTGATAATAACCACATTGAATCGATACTGGTAGAGCGGGCACCTTAACTAGTACCGGGGTACGAGGTTTTTTATTGAAGTAATTGGAACCTTGGGGCTTGAAAATCGGAGGCCCATTTTGAGAAACGGGCATCTTAGCCAGTTGGAGCCTGACCCCGAACCATGTCCCGAAAGAAAACCTTGAGGCTTCAATCTCAATTTTTGCGCCTCAACTTGAACCGCCTTCGTACTAGACTTTGCCCAAGGGTTTATCATAGAAGCTTGTAGAGCTAGTTGAATATCCATCCTCAAGCTATGGACAAAGCTCCAAGCTTTTAACGTGTCGTCATTAGTGATGTGTAGAGCATGTGGAGAAAGCCTCTCAAACACAAGAATATAATTCTCCACCGATTGGGTCCCTTATTTAAGATCTAAGAACTCTTGAAGTTGCCTCTCTCGAGCACTCAAAGTGGTGTATTTTCATGGAACTCCCTCACGAAGCTCTGCCATGTGAACTCCTCGCCTTTCCTTTCCAATCGGGCCGTCACACTTTTGAGTCAGTTTGATGCCAGGCATTGAACAAAGCGAGCGGTGCATGTAGCCTTCTCTTGAGTAGTGGTGGGGAATATCTTCCAAATTCCATTAATTTTCGATAACCACTCCTTGGCCTTGAAGTCGTTACCCCCAAACCTATTTGGGGGATTATTACTACGAAAATCCCTCTAAGCCGCACTAAATTGCCTCTCATAAGGTTCACCCGATGGTGTTTGATGCCTTTGATTTTGTTGCAAATGATTAAGAGAGCTTGCACAATATTTTCGACATGCATAGAGGGTGGTGGGGGGCATTGTTAATATTCGGTGATTGCTCACGATCCCTTCTTCTATGAGGTATCCTGAAAAGCAAAAATCAAGCAAATATCAATGCATGAGGTTTAGTACATGTTCACGTGAACAATTAATAATATAAATAAAAGCAATCAATTCATATAAAGGTGAAAGTGAATGCAAGTAAGCACATAATTCTAAGCCAAACAACCTAGACAAACTCAACATGATACTAGAGCTCCAACCTAGGGCTCTGATACCACTGAAGAATATATTACCCTGAGCGGTGGACACCACATTCCCCGCACTAGAGCTAAACATGTGCAACGAAATTGGAAGTCCGTACACGAGCCAAACCTTAGCAACGGGAGATAAACAAAAACTCTTCTAAGTTAGGCGGTCTAGACCTTCAAATTAAAGTGCGCAAACGAACAAGTAGTAGGGAAGCGATTTAAAGATTATATTAGCATGCTATCCAATAACAAGTCATAAACATAATAAGTATTCATATGCCGCACAGGGCCAAATATAACATGCCTCACAGGGCTAAGTATGCCACACAGAGCCAAAGAAAACTAAGTATCAACATCAATATCATAATACAAGAAAGTGCATTATAAATAAATCCACTACGTATGCATGAAGACTCGAGCTACACCACTAGTACGACACTAAAACCATTGGCCGCCTCGCTCAAACCCCTGAAAGAACCTGCAACTCAAAAGAAGGTGAAAAAGAAAAACAACAATGAGGGTTAGTCCCAATGACTAGTGATCGAAGGGGCTAACACACGCACCCATATATACGTACAGAGCAAATCATGTATCAATTCATAAGATAATTCATGAATCAGGATAGTTTTTGCATTCTAAAACATTTCCCGTGGTATTAAATATATAGGTTAAAGGAGATTTGACCTGACGGCCAAAATCACCAAATTTTAAGAATTATGAATCTATTTCCATTTCATGAGTTCCAAGACAAGTCAAAACACTTGGCGAGTACGAGTTTTCTCCAAGATCCTCAAGTACAAGACATATCAAAACCAAAACAAAGAATCAAGTCCAACCAAGCTCCAAGTGGGGAAGAGAGACGCATTCGCTCATCCCCAAGACAAGTACGTACATGAGACGGGGGATAATCATTCCTACCCACTCCTTCAACAGTCACATCTGTTGGCATAAGAAAACTCATCTTCCCCTTGACCTCCTAAGGTTGGGTGAATTCTCTCAGATAGAAATGTGCACAGGAGGTGTGTCTGATGACCCCGAATGCTCCTTACCCACACTGCCGGGGCCCAAGTAGGTCAAAACAAGTTTAAGTTCAAGTGATCTATCTCTCAAGACCAAATCTTGCTACAAGGTCAAACATAATACAAAGCTTTTAAAAACAAAACAAAGCATTGTATATATATATATATATATATATATAAATATTTTCAAGACTTTTAACAAACGGGAACAAGCCCTCAAAGTACATACATACGTGTATCTATCATATAATATACATATCTCGCATGCGGGCTTCAAATCACATAGGGTTTTAGTTCATATTAACTAAAATAAGCAAAAACCTCACCTTCGAACGTAGCGGGGTCAAAAGGATATCAAACGGATGCCTAAAACTTACCTGAAAGATTGGATCAAGAAATAGACAAACTTGAGCTTAAGAATGAAGGTTTGAGCAATGGCTTCTTCCTTCTTCTTTTCCCCTTCTCTTGGACATTTTCAGTAGAAAAATGGGGGGGGGGGAGAGAGAGAGAGAGAGAGCTATGTCTGAGTTTTGGGTGTATAAAAGTCAAAGAAATGACAAGGGGCAAGTAGGCTAGCTCCCAAGTAGCATCTAGGGGCATAGTAGGTATGTAGGGTGAAATTTGCATAGTCGGGGGTTGAAACGAGAACGAAAAATTACAGAGATTGTTCCATTTGATCAAATCATTAATTCTAGCCGAACAGAGATGACGGAACTCAAATTCGAGTTTCCGAGCTCAAGTTAATAATTAATGACAAAAAGTGGCCAATTTGCAAAAAGGCCCAAAAATTCAAGTAAAGTCCAATTGAGTCCAAACTAAAATCAATCAAGTCCAAAAACAAGTTTAAACCATACAATTAATCCTAAAATCATATAATTCATATATTTAGCATGCTCGAGATTCAAATGCATGACTCGTAAATTCCACAAATTGCAAATATTCACATCATAAGCTCAAATAGGGCAAGTTCTCATCAAATAATCCAAGTTGTTCATATAAGAAATAAAATTAGAAAACATAAGTCGTATAAAGACATTAATAAAATAAGGAATTTAAATAAAATTATGGGAAATAAACTCACACGTGACACAGACCTGTATGTGCGAGCGAGCGGGGTGTCACACCTCCCTCCCCAAAGAGAACTTGGTCCCCAGATTCTACTACTCGAGCTTCAAGCACGAGCAACTTCCCGTATTCATCCCATATTTGAGGTTCATGACATCCCGACTAGGATTAGCCCGGTAAGGTCTTCAAGCACGAAGGGGTTTTATCAATCTTGAAGTCTTGATAGAGTGATTCCACACTCCTTCGATCGCCCACTGCCGCTTCTTTAATCCTTGGCAATTCAGAACAATGTCGAATCGGCCACATGAGGTGGCGTAGAGAGTCTAGAAACAAAGAGGAACATGATCTGAAAAAACTTGAGAGTAAATTAAAAGAGCTCAGAACTGGGTTAATTTCTGAATCTCCACTTGCCGAAGAGAGGAGGGTGAAACAGATAGTAGAACAAATCTTAGTAGACAAAGAGATAAGATGGAAACAACGTACGAAGGAACATTAGCTCTGAACAAGAGATAGAAACACGAAATACTTCCACTCTAAGGCGAATCAAAGAGTTTGAAATAATCACATTGAGGCACTGAAAAACGACAAAGGCGTGTTGTGCAGTTTGAAGGAAGGTATAAGGGCTATCGTGGAATAGTATTTCGAGCAACTTTTCATCTCGCAAAGAACTTCTCACATGGAGATTGAGGAAGTAATTGAATTGGTGCAGCCCAGGGTCAACAACGAGATGAGTTGGAGCTTTCTTCAACCGTTCACGACAGAAGAGGCAATCTGTCCCTAAAACACATGTATCCCCTCAAATCCCCCGAACCTGACGGTCTACCACATATTTCTTTCAACATTATTGGAATATCATTGGTTGTAATGTTATTAGTTGTATTTTGGTTTTTCTTAATGATGGCCATTTTGACAGAAGATTAAAGTTTACCCATGTTGTTTTGATCCCAAGTGTGAAAACCCAAACTTTATCACCCAATTTAGACCCATTAGCCTTTGTAATGTGCCCTATAAGATAGCTTCTAAAGCTATAATGAATCGGATCAAACCTTTTCTCAATGATCTAATCTCTCTTGTTTAGTCAACTTTCATTTCTAACCGGATCATTACTGATAATGTGTTAGTTGCTTTGGAGATTAACCACTTTATTAAATGTAAGTGCATAGAAAAGGACAGTGTCTTTAACCTGAAGCTTGATATGAGCAAAGCATACAATTGCGTTGAACGGCGGATCCTCGAATGGCTGATGGCCAGGTTAGGTTTTTCCCCACTTTTATTGAGTGTATTATGCGGTGTATTTCTTTAGTTTCTAGGGCGATTTACATCTGACTACCCAGTTATTTGGGGTAACTACAACGTAGTCCATCTGTTTCAAGAAATTACAATATAGTCCCTACTGTTTATGTTCCGTTAGTAGTCCCTACCTGCCGTTAGGGTTCCCAAGGACTGCATTGTTGTTTGCACAAACTGGAAGGGACATTTTGTTAGAATATGTAATATTCAGGGATGTTTTTATAATATTTGTGACATTTTTTACATACAGTTGTTTATATCGTTAGGGTTATTAAAGTATATTCACTAAGTTCGTTAAGGATCACAAATTAAAATGTTACTATAGGGACTATATTGTAATTTCTTCAAACAAATGGACTACATTGTAATTACCCCAAATAGTAGGATAGTCAATATAAATCGCCCTAGTTTCTAATTCCTTCTTGCTGGATGGTTGTGAATTCGATTTTTTGGTCCCAGAGATGGGAATTAGACAGGGTGACCCCCTCTCCCTTTATTTCTTTCTCTTTTGGGCAGAGGTACTCTCTTCTCTATTACAGAACCAGGAAAGGAGATGTAATATTAAGAATTGAGGTTTATCCGGGCACGCCGCGAATTTTCCTTCTTTTATTTGTGGATGATACGAGATTTGTGGGAGTGCGACAGGTGAGTCTTTGAATTGTATCAAGAAGGTGTTTGAAAAATACGCCAAGGTGTCCGGGCAAATCATGAAAAATCAAATATCTTTGTCGATGTTCAGCAAGAATGTTAAAGTGGAGGATCAAGTGGAGATGTCGAATATTTTGGGAGTTAGGAGGGTGGACAAACAAGACCTCTATCTGGATCTTCCCTCAGTGGCTGGTCACTCAAAAAAGAAGGTTTTCTCTGGCTTGTTAGACAGGATACATAAGAAAATTTGTGGCTACTCGAAGAAATTCTTCTCTAAAGCGGGTAAAGAGGTTCTTCTCAAAGTGGTGCTCCAAGCTATCCCTTCTTACACTATAGGCTGTTTTTTTATTCCAGATAATTTGATTAGTGATATTGAGTCCGCCTTTGGGCAATTATGGTGGAACAATAAGGATAACAAGAAAATCCACTGGTTGGCTTGGAGTAAACTTTGCAGGAGAAAGGATGCGGATGGTTTGGGTTTTCGCAGACTAAAGTTTTTCAACATTGTAATGCTTGCAAAACAACTATGGTGCTTCGTTATATTCCTGAACAATCTAGTTAGCTGAATTTTCAAAGCAAAATATTTCTCGACCTTGGACGTTTAGGAGGCCCCATTGGGAAGATCGTCGTCGTACGTTTGGAGGAGTCTTCGCACAGCCCATTACCTCTTAGCAACGGGCTCTAGGCACGATATTGGAGATAGATCGAAAACCTATGTTTGGAGAGACCGTTAGCTGTCGAAGAGGCCGGACTTTAGACCCAAATTAAGGGCAGACACTTCCTTGCAACCTGAGTGGGTTTCGGAGTTGGTGGATTTAGGGACGAGAAAATGGAATGAGGTTTTGTTCAGAAATATTTTCCATAAGCGTGACGCCGACTTGATTCTTGGTATTCGTCTGGTCAATCACTCGGACACCTTTATATGGCATTATAGTAGCAATGGGAACTTTACTGTTATGTCGTTTATCATCTTGCGGTGGAGATAGTGGGTAGAGGTGAGGGTTCTTCAGCTAGTGGGAATGGTCACGAAGTCTGGAAGAGGATTTGAGGACTGGATGTTCAACCAAAAATCTAGAGCTTTCTTTGGCAGTGTTGTCAGAATATACTGTCAACAGCTCTCAATCTAATTCGACGCCACTGCGTAACTGATAACTCGTGCGAGTTCTGTGGTAAAGAAGGAGAGGACTTACCACACGTTTTGTTCTAATGCCTGTTTGTAAGGCAAACTTGGGTGTTATCTCTTGTTCCTGGTTCAATAATCCCAAAACTTGCTTTGAATCTCATGGAAGGTCTGCTGTCTAGTGTCTACTATTGAGTCCTTGGAGTATAAATAGGTACTATTGCTACAGTGATGTGGGCAGTTTGGAGGCAGCGAAATTGTCTGAAATTTGAGAGAAAGGAAGCAACCCCGCCAGCGGTAATTAACTAGGCGTTGTCCAATTCTGGAGCAACACGCACGTTAGAAATGGGAATGGAACAAAAGTTGCAACCGGTAGCTATGATCAAATAGAATAGACCTGATGAAGGGTGGATTAAAATTAACTTTGATGGAGCAGTATTTGGTGGGGAGAATGCGATAGGGATTGAAGTTGTGGCACGGGATACGAATGGTTGTTGTGTGGGATGGGAGACTAATAGGAGATCCAATTGTTCGGACCCTTTCCTGGCAGAAACTTTCACTGCACTTGTTGCGGTAAGACTGGGTAGGGACTTCGGATGGAAAAATATCATACTTGAAGGTGACAACATAAATGTCATCAAGCGTTGGAAATCTGGAGAAGAAGACCTTTCCCCTCCAGGAACTTTTTTTTTTTTTTAATTAATTTGTTGTTTAATCACTTTGATGAAGTTCATTTTTCTTCGATTAGAGGTGGTGCTAATGTTATTGTTCATAATTTGATTAGGAATGCGACTTCGGCCTGCATTGGTTTTCGGATTTTTCGAACTTTCTTTGACACCTTCTTGAGAGTGATATGATTTTAATTCCCCTTCGGGTTTCCACTCTTAAAAAAAAAAAAAAACAAAACAAAACTAGTTCTAAGATTATTAGTAATGGTTTAGGCGTTTAGCTAGCTTTTAATGTCCAAAATTAGCTCTTGGTTAAAGTTTAAAGGTGACCCCCAAACAAGGCTCCTCAAAATTAGCAACAAAAGATTTTAAAATAATTTGGTCATTAATTTCATTAACTAGTGCGGTTAACGAGTTGTGTTTTGTCTGTCAAAGCTTTTATCAAAACTCTCTCCATTATTTATTTATTATAATTTATACCACAAATTTCATTAGTGGAGTGGTTGTGGATTGTTGTCATGTTCTGTATCCCCTGAACCCAGTTTCCTCGTACATGTCTTGCCTTCGCGACATCGCTTATCAAGCTATGGAGTCAAAGCTGTAACTTTTAGGTCCTAATTTTATGATAGATATGAAAATAGATTTCTTAGTTACAAAATTATGAATTTCCTCCTATGCCGTTTTGTTTTTCTTCTAGTTTTGTAAGGGTGACCTAATTTCCAGTATCATCTATACTATTTACGGCATGATTAATATACATAAATAAAATGAGGCAGAAAAAGAATGTATTTTGTAATTAAAAAAACAAAGAAATTGAATAACTTTATTATAATTTTTCTATAATTAATATGTCAAGTAATAAATTTAAAAATGAAACAAAAAATTGTAAAACTCAATTTTCACCAAATAAATTTTTCTCCTTTTCTTTTAGAATTTTAATTCAAATAAAAAGTTGGTCCATATCATCTATAAATTAATATTAACAAAAGCTTTCACATTTAATTGAGTTTAAATAAAATAAATTATATTTAATTGTCTAATTCCTTAAATAATGCTTGAAAGAGCTATAAATAAACAAATAACTATAATTATTTTCAAATACTATTAACGAAATATTATATATACTTTTATCTAATTTCTTAAATAACGCTCGAAAGAGCTACAAATAAAGAAGTGATTATAATAATCTTAAAATGATTTAACTAAAAATGATAATTCTTCATAAATTTCTATTTAGTATTAAATATTATTAATATCGACATAACTATATTATAATGACGTGAATGTGTAACAGGTTACATAATTAAAAGAAACGTTCTTTGGTTATGCACAAATCTACACTCTTTTAAAATTAATTTTCAAGAAAAGATTAATTAGTAAAATGAATTTTAATATATGAATTATTTGTAGTGTATATCCATTATTTCAACAAAAAAAATAATTTAATTCACATACACCTAAATGGGATTCGAATTCGAGACATTGGCATGGAGAATGAACTTATTAATCAGTGAACTAATCTCTATGGACACCATCCTGTCAACATTTAATAAATCTTTTTCATTTTATTATTTTTCCCCATTTCTATTGATTTGGAGATTGAAAATATATAAATATTGACATAATTGGGTGTCGTCCAGACATTTGGCACCTCATGGCACGAATTGAGTCTTTTCAATATGGCTATAATTTCTCGAGAGCGCGCTCCTCTTTCGATCCAAAACTTAAAATTCGGTCAAGGCCAAGTCGAGCGGATGGACCTCGATCACAAAGTCTTTCAATTGGATAATCCATTGTTGATCGAAGGATCAGGTGATTTGTATTAAATGTTTGAGATTTCCTCTCATTCAGTATAGAATGCGTAAGATCTTCTACAAATTTTCTGACATAAGTATGTAGTAGCTCATGTCGTGTGTTCACCAACCAACTTAGGTGCATTTGATGCACCTTCACTAAAGTGTATTTAACTATGCACAAAAACTCACACTATAAATACGTCAAACATTCATATCAGATGGTAAGCACATTTATCGATCTTTTCGACCTCTCCCTTGTTGTACTACTTCCCTCAAGCGAATCACAGTATTGCAAAATCAAGACTGAGCAAAATCCCAATTTATTTCAATTTGATCTATTATTTCACGTGTGTTCTTATAAATTTTCAGATTGAGAAATTCTCAATATTATAAGTTCTTGAGAGTCATACAGTCGACGGACAACATCTTCCAAATTCTAGCACAATCAACTACCAATTATGAAAAGTATTATTGGGTTTTTAAGAAAAAAACATATTGATAACCAACAATATAGACTTTGTTGTTTTACTATGCATATCACATATTCTATAAATCTTATTATCTATATATGTTCTTATTTTTTAATTTAACGTAGTTTGAAATTAATAATTTTATATTGTAATCTTTTCATAATTTAATTAATTTTATTTTATGTTTCCTTTTTCTTTCTTTTATTTAATTATATATACCAATAAAATTTAAAATAATTATATTATATTTTTAAAAGGAGCTGTCAATTTAATTGTTCTTTCTTTCTTTTTTTTTCTCTATCACATGCTATATGATCCTATAAATTAAACTTATTAAATTATTTTTAAATTATTTGTGTAATGCACGGAGATAATGCTAGTATATTATATTTACGAACATTGAAAAAGAAGTATACCATTTCAATTTTTCTTCTTTTTAAATATTTTATGAGCGTTTGAAATATTAGTTTTTATTTATTTCAGAAAAAATAAACTAAATACATCTAACCAGAGTTTTATATTTTTTATAACTTCTAAATTATTTTCATAAATATCTAAAAGTTTATTTAATTTAATAAAATTAGTGCTTTTAATTAATTTCTAATATTACATATAAAGCTCATTCGTAACCGGCCACCCGCTCATGTGTTGAACCTCTCCTATCGGCGAGAAAAGACCCTATTTTCAATTGTTCTGTTTTTTACTCTCTACTTCATTTTATTCCAAATACTTTTACTATTTCAATTTTTTATCACTTCTAAATTTACTTGTAATTTTTTCTAAATCGAAGTTTTTGATGTTTAGAAAGTGTTTGACTCAACTTTTTACTAGCATAAAGCCAGAATATTGTGTGTGAAAGTAAAGGGAACTAAGGTGGCTTTGTAGGGAAAATCACATCTTTTGTCTCATACATTTGACTTTATTTAATTTTGGTATCATTTATTATTTCAATTGCATTTCGTGTCACTTATTTCATATTTCCAAATTCTCATTTTGGGACCGGAAATTAACTTTCGTTAACTATATCTAATATATATTAATTATGTTTTTTGGCTTTAGTTAACTATATGTACTACTGCAATGGGCGTGAAATATAGGTAATAAAATGGATCGAATGGTTAGGTAGCGTGGTAGCGAAGTTCAACAACCTAACATTTTACACAAAATATGAGATTGTTCCCATATATAAGTTATTAAACTGCGACATGCATGAGAATTTTGGTATAGGTATAATTGAAAACATAATTTAACATTTGTTCAATTTTGGTACCAAACTTAACGTCTCGAATTTAAATGAGTAGAAAAT
>JBBMKE010000002.1:12705680-12718868 GCA_037834125.1 Lippia alba | reverse complement strand
ACTGTTGGTTCAGACAAATGGAATAACATTTGTGGGAGTCAGAGTCAGTTCCATTGGATCCTTTGCACGTGAGGTTCAATATTCGCAAGTCGCAACCCAAAAAAATTCTACAGTCACCTGGGGAGCTTGTTTCTTAATTTCACAGCAAAAGCTATATCTTGATTAACAAAATTCACTTTCTATATATATATATATATATATAAACTCATACTTTATGCCTATTTCAAAGTTTGGTCCCATATTTAGTGATCCAATTAATTAATGGCCAAAACTTCTAATTGATCCACCAATCTATTTTCCATTATATTATGAACAGAAAATGCACGTGACACCAGTATACACCATTAAACTATTATAAACTTATTATAATTTTATCCTAATTTTAATTTTAATTTATAAAAAAATATCCTAAACTTTAAAATAAAAAATTAAATAATCTTAAATTAACAACACGAGTACCGTTAAAAATCAATTAAACGATGCTAAAAAAAGTGATAGGAATTGATATTATAAACAAAATTCCTCATGTTATTTAATTAAAAATCTAAATAATAAATTTTTTATAAATTTCATAGTAATCATAAAAATAATAAATTGAAAAATATCAATATCAAAATTAATTAAGTGATACTAAAGAAAATGAAAGAAATTGATATAACAGATTAAATTCCTAATCTTAAATAAATAAAAATGTAAATAATAATTAAAAAATTAATATAAGTTTCTAATCTTAAAAGATATCACATACCAGTAAAACCCAATTAAAAAATAACACTAACAAAAATGATAGGAATTGATATTAACAAATTAAATTCTCTTTATCCTTCTCTCCCACCCCACGTCTCCTTCCCTGTAATCACCACCGTCCCCACCTCAATTCACGACATCGTCCGCCACCCTCTCCCTTTCCTTTCTGCCCGCAATTTTGTAGGACCCCGCCCGGTGGATTACCACATCACGCGCACCAAGGCTCAATTTATATACGAGATAGAAAGTTTGTACATGAATCAAGCAGAGGCAAATGGGAGAAAGACAAACTCACACCTAAATTAGGCGGAATGTAGACCCTAACTTCAAAACCAATCCAATGAAAACAAGAGCGAAGCTGAAGCATACAAACCAAATTAGGTCATACAACACAGTTCAACTAGTATAGATCTCTAATCGCCAAATCAAACATATATAAATCATAAATACGAACGAGTTCGACTATTATCCCTAGAAGCCTGTCCCGAAATCATATCATAACATAAACAAAACATACATACATTCTTTCGTACAAACGTATTCGAGTTACATGAATATGCACATTCAAAAGACTCAAACTTGTACAAGAGACTTGACAGACTCAAGGGATCGACTCAAGCCGCCTAGCTCGAACTTCGAAACAGAACCTGCAAACTAAAAACCTTGGGGAAAGGGACATTCACACTGACTTAGTGAGGGCTACCCAGACACACCTACGTACATATATATTAGAGCACAACACATTCAAATCATAATGTTCATGAACTCGGGGATAGTTTTTGCATGACAAAACATTTGCCTGTGATATACATATAGGGGTTACTTAGCAAACGAAACGAAACAATACTTAACTTATATGAATTGTATCTTACATTCCATATCATACTTACCAATTCTTAATTTATCTTATCATTTCAAAATATATTCATATTTTATCTTATTTACGACCTCTTCGTGTCTTCCAAATCATAATATGCTGAGGTAGATCATAGTTTGCTTTACAACACACGGTATGACGCATAGCCTCGTTGCAAACCATTTTAAGCTTACATAGGCTCATGCTTATAGTTCCAAACATTTTAATCGAGTAACGTGATCATACACATATCATATAACACATATCTACTATAAGTATAGTAGTAGTATATTCACATGTGGGGTGAGAAATCATCATATTTAGGCCATAGGTCGAATACCTAAAAGAAAAGATCATAACCCTCACCTTGAAGCCAATGAAGGCAGAAACCGGACCAAAAGGGGCAAATGAACACCTAAATCACGGGCTCGACAATGTTTAGAAGAAGCTCTATAACAAAATAACATATCACCCGAAACGTAGACTTAATCATGCACTAATTAGACACCCAACAATACTCATAAGTGCAATGGGTGCATATGAAGTGCATAAACGTACCACTTAAGGCATATTGATTCATAACTCATACAATTCAAGTTAAAATTATTCGAAAATTCAACGTAATAAAATTAACACATAATAAAACATGACAGCAAAGCATTGGGATCATATTAGGGGTGGAAGATCCATATAATCAAAGAGAAATAAGAAAACGAAGCACAAAATCAACCGAAGCCACTGCCACGGATCAATGGCTATTGATTTTTCCTCTTGGCATATCCACGGCCGTTGATCAGCCCCAGAAGCAAAGCACAAGCAAAAACAGGGAAAACGGCTAACGAAGGAAAAAAGATCCAAAACTCATCCAAAGTTCAATCAAAAGCATTCCAAACCATAACATAAAGTCATATAATCTTGCTACATTATATTATAACATCAAAAGGCACTAAAGTACTAGAATTCACATCAATTCATCAAGAATTCCAAGCAAGAACAACATAAAACTCCATAGAATGCAACCGACATGAGTTAAAGTCATATATAGCACATTTGCCTTCAAATTCTTACATTAAACCAACCAATAACATGTATACTCTAGCATGAAACCGTAGCTACAACAAGGAAAGGAACTAGGGCAAGAAAACCACAAGGAAGATGCATAAGATAAGTTAAAGTCCATCTCATAATTACATATCTTCACCGTTCCAAAAGAAAGAGCAACGAGACAAGAGTTTTCATGAATTTCACCTAAGAACACCAAAATGCATTAATGGAAAATCCTTTCTCAACTAACTAACATCAAATTGGATCATAAATAAGCAACAAATGAGCTTCCTAGAACAACATTTAAGCCATCAAACTCAAAATAGGCAAGAGATGCACATATTCTTCAAGTTTTTCCATAAAACCTAACTATTCATCAACAATGGCATATACATAATCCTCAACATTAAAGCATGAATCTCATGGATAAAAATAATCAAAATAACAAGGAAAATAAGAATCCCAACTTCCCTCAAAGATTGGATTAAGAAATAGCGATAACTTGAGCTTAAATGGCAAAAAATGGAGGTTTGAGCAATGACTTCTTTCTTCTTCTTTTCCCCTTCTGTTGGACGTTTTCAGCAGCAAAAATGGGAGAGAGAGAGATTTATGGCTGAGTTTTGGGTGTATAAAAGTCAAATAAAGGACAAGAGACAAGTAAGCTAGCTCCCAAGTAGCATCTAGGGGCGTAGTAAGTACATGGGGTGAAGTTTGTATCGTCAGGGTCGAAACAAGGATGAAAAATTACAAGGCTTATCCAATTTGATCCAAATCATCGATTCTAGTCTAAAGGAGGTGACGGAACTCAAATCCAAGTTCCTGAACTCAATTAACGAATTAATGAGACAAAGGTGGCCAATTTGCAAAAAGGCCCAAAAATTCAAGTAAAGTGCAATTGAGTCCAAACTAAAGTCAATCAAGTCCAAAACAAGTTTACACCATACAATTAAGTCCTAAAATTATATATTTCATATATTTGGCAAGTAGGCTAGCTCCCAAGTAGCATCTAGGGGCGTAGTAAGTACATAGGATGAAGTTTGCATCGTCGAGGGTCGAAACAAGGACGAAAAATTACAAGTTTTGTTCTATTTGATCTAAATCATCAATTCTAGTCCAACGGAGGTGACGAAACTCAAATCCAAGTTCCCGAGCTCAAGTTACAAATTAATGACACAAAGGTGACTAATTCACAAAAAGGCCCAAAAATTCAAGTAAAGTGCAATTGAGTCCAAACTAAAATCAGTCAAGTCCAAAACAAGTTTACACCATACAATTAAGTCCTTAAATCATATATTTCATATATTTAGCAAGTAGGCTAGCTCCCAAGTAGCATCTAGGAGCGTAGTAGGTACATAGGGTGAAGTTCGCATCGTCTAAGGTCGAAACAAGGACGAAAAATTACAAAGCTTGTTCCATCTGATCTAAATCATCAATTCTAGTCCAACGGAGGTGACGGAACTCAAATCCAAGTTTCTGAGCTCAAGTTACGATTTAATGACAAAAAGGTGACCAATTGGCAAAAAGGCCCAAAAATTCAAGTAAAGTGCAATTGAGTCCAAACTAAAATCAATCAAGTCCAAAACAAGTTTACACTATACAATTAAGTCCTAAAATCATATATTTCATATATTTAGCATGCTAGGGATTCAAATGCATGACTCATAAATTCCACAAATTGCAAATATTCACATCATATGCTCAAATAAGGCAACTTAAAGACATTAATAAAACGAGGAAACCATAAGTCATGTAAAGACATTAATAAAATAAATAATTTAAATAAATTACGGGAAATAAACTCACACGTGATACATACCTGTACGTGCGAGCGAGCGGGGTGTCACAACCTCCCCCCCATTAAGAGAACTTGGTCCCCAAGTTCTACTGCTCGAGTTTCAAGCACGAGCAACTTCCCGTATTCATCCCATATTCGAGGTTTATGACTTCCCGACTAGGATTAGCCCGGTAAGGTCTTCAAGCATGAAGGGGTTTGATCAATCTCGAAGTCTTGATGGAGTAATTCCACTCCACTTCGATCGCCCACTGCCGCTTCTTCAATCCCTGACAATTCAGAACGATGCCGAGTCGGCCTCATGAGGTGGCATAGAGAGTGTAGGAACAAAGAGAAACATGATCTGAAAAAGCTTGAAAGTAAATTGAAAGAGCTCAAGACTGGGTTAATTTCTGAATCTTCACTTGCCGAAGAGAGGAGGGTGAAATAGATAGTAGAACAAATCTTAGTAGATGAGAAGATAAGATGGAATTAAACAACGTGCGAAGGAACATTGGCTCCGAGAAGGAGATAGGAGCACGAAATACTTCCACTCTAAGATGAATCAGAGAGTTTGAAATAATCACATTGAGGGGCTGAAAAACGACAACGGCGTGTTGTGCAGTTCGAATGAAAGCATAAGGGCTATCGTGGAATAGTATTTCGGGCAACTTTTCACCTCGCAGAGAACTTTTGACACGGAGATTGAGGAAATACTTGAATTGGTGCAGCCCAGGGTCAACAACGAGATGAGTCAGAGGTTTCTTCAACCGTTGACGACAGAAGAGTAAATATGTGTCCTAAGACACATGTATACCCTCAAATCCCCCGGGGTTGACGATCTACCACCATATTTCTTTCAGCATTATTGGAATATCATTAATTTAATGTTATTAATTGTATTTTGGTTTTTCTTAATCATGGCCATTTTGACAGAAGATTAAAGTTTACCCATGTTGTTTTGATCCCAAGTGCAAAAACCCGAACCTTATCACCCAATTTAGACATATTAGCCTTTGTAATGTGGTCTATAAGATAGCTTCTAAAGATATAATGAATCGGATCAAACTTTTCTCAATGATCTAATCTCTCCTGTTCAGTCAGCTTTAATTTCTAACCGACTCATTACTGATAATGTGTTAGTTGTTTTATAGATTAACCACTTTAGTAAAAATAAGTGCACAAGAAAGGATGGTGTCTTTAACCTGAAGCTCGATATGAGCAAAGCATACGATCGCGTTGAATGGCGGTTCCTCAAACGGCTGATAGACTGGTTAGATTTTTTCCCACTTTTATTGAGCATATTATGCAGTGTATTTCTTTTGTTTCTTGTTCCTTCTTGATGGATGGTTGTGAATTCGATTTTCTGGTCCCAGAGATGGGAATTAGGCTGGGTGACCTCCTCTCCCCTTATCTCTTTCTCTTTTGAGCAAACGTACTCTCTTCTCTATTACAGGACCAAGAAAGAAGAGGTAATATCAGAGGGATTGCGGTTTACCCCAGCACGCCACGAATTTCCCATCTTTTATTTGCAGATGATATGAGATATGTGGGAGTAAGATAGGTGAGTCTTTGAATTGTATCAAGGAGGTGTTTGAAAAATACACCAGAAACCTTGAAAAATAAGAAATTTTTGTTGATGTTCAGTAAGAATGTTAAGGTGGAGGATCAGGTGGAGATGACAAATATTCTGGAAGTTGGTAGGGTGGACAAATAAGACCTCTATTTGGATCTTCCCTCGGTGGTTGGTCACTCAAAAAAGGAGGTCTTCTCTGGATTGTTGGACAAGACATGTAAGAAAATTGGTGGCTACTCCGAGAAATTTTCTCTAAAGTGGGTAAAGAGGTTCTTGTCAAAGCGGTGCTCCAAGTTATCCCTTCTTACACTATAGGTTGCTTTTTGATTCCAGATAATTTGATTAGATATTGAGTCCGCCTTTCTGCAATTCTGTTGGAACAATAAGGATTAAAGGAAAATCCATTGGTTGGCTTGGAATAAACTCTGCAGGAGAAAAGATGCGGGTGGTTTGGGTTTTCGCAGACTAAGGTTTTGCAACATTGTAATGCTTGCAAAACAACTATGGCGCTTCGTTATATTCTTGAACAGCCTAGTTAGCAGAATTTTCAAAGCAAAACATTCCCCATCTTGGACATTTGGAAGGCCCCATTGGGGAGATCACCGTCGTACGTTTGGAGGAGTCCCCACACAGCCCATTACCTCTTAGCAGCGGGCTCTAGGCACCGTATTGGAGACAGATCAAAAACCTATGTTTGGAAAGACCGTTAGCTGTCAGAAAGGCCGGACTTTCGACCCAAATTTAGGGTAGATGCTTCCTTGCAACCTGAGTGGGTTTCGGAGTTAGTGGATGAAGGGACGGGAAAGTGGAATGATGTTTTGTCAGAAATATTTCCATAAGAGCGATGCCGACCTGATTCTTAATATTCGTCTGAGTATGGTCAATCACTCGGACACCTTTATATGGTATTACAACAGCAATGGAAACCTTACGGCTAAGTCTGCTTATCATCTCACGGTGGAGATAGCGGGTAGAGGTGAGGGTTCTTCAGCTAGTGGGAATGGTCACGAAGTCTAGAAGAGGATTTGAGGAGTGGATGTTCAACCAAAAATTTGGAGCTTCTTTTGGCGGTGTTGTCAGAATATATTGCTAACGGCGCTCAATCTAATCCGACGCCACTGCGTAACTGATAACTCGTGAATGTTCTGTGGTAAAGAAGGAGAGGACTTACCGCACGTTTTGTTCTTATGTCTGTTTGTAAGGCAAACTTGGATGTTATCTCTTGTTCCTGGTTCAATAATCCCAAAACTTGCTTTGAATCTCATGGAAGGTTTGCTATCTACTATTGAGTCCTTGGAGTATGAACAGGTACGTACTATTGCTGCAGTGATATGGGCGGTTTGGAGGCAGTGAAATTGTCTGAAATTTGAGAGGAAGGAAGCAACCCCGGCAGCGGTAATTAACTAGGCGTTGTCGAATTCTAGAGCAACGTGCACATTAGAAATGGGAATGGAACAAGAGTTGTAACCGGTAGCTATGATCAAATAGAATAGACCGGACGAAGGGTGGATTAAAATTAACTTTGATGGAGCGGTATTTGGTGGGGAGAATGCGATATGGATTGGAGTTGTGGCACGGGATACGAATGGTTGTTGTGTAGGATGGGAGACTGATAGCAGATCCAATTGTTCGGACCCTTTCCTGGCAGAAACTTTCGCTGCTCTTGCTGCGGTAAGACCAGGCAGGGACTTCGGAAGGAAAAAGATCATACTTGAAGGTGACAACATAAATGTGATCAAGAGTTGCAAATCTGGAGAAGAAGACCTTTCCCATCCAAAAACCTTTTTTCTGAAATTAAGTTGTTGTTTAATCACTTTGATGAAGTTCGTTTCTCTTCGATTAAAGGTGGTGTTAATGTTATTGTCCACAATTAGTTAGAAATGTGGTTTCGACCTGCGTTGCTTCTTCGAATTTTCCGAACTTCCTTTGACACCTTTTTGAGAGTGATATGAATTAATTCTCCTTCGGGGTTCCACTGTAAAATTAAAAAAAAAAATAGTTCCAAGATTATTAGTAATGGTTTAGGCGTTTAGCTAGCTTTTAGTGTCCAAAATTAGCTCTTGGTTAAAGTTTAAAGGTGACCCCCAAACAAAGGCTCCTCAAAATTAGCAACAAAAGATATTAAAATAATTTGCTCATTAATTTCATTAACTAGTGCGCTTAATGAGTTGTGTTTTATCTGTCAAAGCTTGTATCAAAACTCTCTCCATTATTTATTTATTATAATTTATAGCACAAATTCCATTAGTGGAGTGGTTGTGGATTGTTGTCATGTTCTGTATCCCACGAACCCAGTTTCCTCGTACATGTCTTGTCTTCGCGACATCGCTCATCAAGCTATGGAGTCCAGGGTGTAACTTTTAGGTCCTAATTTTATGATAGAAATGAAAATAGATTTCTTAGTTACAAAATTACGAATTTCCCCCTATGCCCTTTTGTTTGTCTTCTAGTTTTGTAAGGGTGACCTATGTCCGGTATCATCTATATTATTTATGGTATGCATGAATGAGAAAAAAAAAGAATGTACTTTGTAATGAAAATAATAAGGGAATTGAATGACTTTATTATAATTTTCCTATGATTGGTATGTCAATTAATAAATTTAAGAATGAAAAAAAAATTAAAACTCAATTTTCACCAAATAAATTTTTCTCCTTTTCTTTTAGAATTTTAATTCAAATAAAAAGTTCATAAAGGTCCATATCATCTATAAATTAATATTAATAAAGGCTATCACATTTAATTGAGTATAAATAAATAAATTATCTCTAATTGTCTAATTCATTAAATAATGCTTGAAAGAGCTATAAATAAACAAATAACTATAATTATTTTCAAATACTATTAACGAAATATTATATATACTTTATCTAATTTCTTAAATAACGCTCCAAAGAGCTACAAATAAAGAAATGATTATAATAATCTTAAAATGATGTTAACTAATAATTATGATTCTTCATAAATTTCTATTAGTATTAAATATTATTAATGTGGACATAACTATATTATAAGGACGTAATTGTGTAACAGGTTATATAAGTGTAAAAAAAAAAAAGAAAGAAAGAAAGAAACGTTCTTTGCTTATGCACAAATCTACATACACTCTTTTCAAAATTAATTTTCAAAATAATGAAATTCCATAAATTATGATTAAAATCTTAGAAATAAGATTTGTATATTCTTCTTCCAAGAAGATTGTCATCGACAAAACTACATTAAATTCTGTGGAGCATGGAAACGAATGTAATACCTTTTGATTCAGGTGACGAAAATATATATATAAAAAGAATAAATTGATTATTTTTCAGAATTTTTTTATTTTTTTATTATTTTTTTTAACGTCAAACCCCTCAAAGGGGATATTATTGAAAATCAAAAGCAACAATTACAAGAAGAAATAAACAGAAAAATTAACGCAGGCCGAAGCTGCAATTCTAATAAATTTGTGAGTTATTATATTAGCATCACGTCTAAGAAAGGAAAAACGAAACCTAAAACTAGGGATCGACTCCTTGAAGTTGAACATGGTTCATTCAAAGTTGATTTTAATCCAATCCTGATGAAGCTCTGCAGTCGTCTTTTCTCCACGGTGAGAAATTACCTTGGCCTACAACAGATAACTCGGCCGAAAATTTTCTCGGAGAATCATAGAAAAAAAATACACCTGAATCTAACGAAACTAATAAACTTCCATACGGTACACGCAAAACTTCTATAGGGAAAAGATAAACTCCTGTACGGAAGAGTCAAAAGAAAACATAAATTAAAAGAAAAATAGTGACACAGATCGTCTTTGTACCAGAAAATCCTGCCAGATTTGGGATGAATGCGGTAGATCTGGAAGAGTGACGACGATCCCGAGAACATACGTGACGTGGGCCAAAACAACACCGCCACGTGCATGCCACATGGCCCACTGGCAAAGTTCCACGTGGCCAAACGTACCATGCAAGATCAAGGCGTCATGAAACCCAGGGACGCACACGTCATCTTAAGTCGACTAAATCGAGGAACCAGGCTAGGTCGAGTGAAAGCTGACTACAGAAGGAGGCATACCAGGTCATCGACAACTGGTTATCAAGTCGATGCACTTTCGACTAAGCGTTGCTTGGTCAATAGCCACTCGAGCACCATGTGGTCCCCGTTTCGCGCCGCCATTAGCATTAACTGCTCTATGTCAGACCGTACCAGGTTGTAGGGAGCATTAAATGCACCTGACACCAGTACAAGAATGTCTTTCTCACTCCATTAGGTATAAATACCCCCTCATTTATGTCATTTATTACGCACATTTAATACGCTTAAGTCTAAGTTATCGACGTACCAATACTCGAGTACTGACTTGAGCGTTGGAGTACCGACATAGGGTAAAACCCTACCTATCCCTATTCGGCCTTCTAGTTCACCCTTTGTTCCATCTCTCAGGTCAACAGTTTCGAGATCCTACTAAAATACAAATTCTTAGTGGTCGAGTCCAAACATCTTCGACCTAGTCCTTCATACAGATTCCGACACGATCATTTTGGCACCGTCTGTGGGAAATCTTGAACAAAAGCCAAATCTGAACTAATGGAACTGCGCAAGAGAACTATAGCAACTGACGGGCAAGAAACATCCCTTCAGCCGAATGCCTCGTTCATTCCAGCAGCGCCGCCTCGAGCGCCAGAGGAGCCGAACGCCTTGCCTCCTCCAGTCCTCTGAAAATCCCTCAAAGTTAGATGACTACTTAGAGAAGTGCCAAGCCAAAGCAATCCCTGTTGAGAACCGAGCCCCGGTCTTCCCAGAGAAGCCGAGGTCTGGCCCGGCTATCTCATCGCCCAGGCAATATCCGGCCCACTACGGGTCCCTGCTAATGCACTACGCGTATTACCCCGATTACTACGGTCCTCCCCTACCACCAGGTCCCGTCCAGTGGCAAGGGGCGGTTCGAGATGAGCACCCTGCCGAGGTGGTGCATTAGAACCAAGAGGCGGATTTCGGTCGCCGCCGACCTGATAAAAGACTAAGTGAAGAAGAGGAGCCCCTCGCTCCCAAAGCACCACCGCCAAAGAAGGTAGCTAGTCTCGGCTCCCGGAAGAGAGAACAGTCCGGAGTCTTCGACCGCCTGGGGGGCTAAAGTTAACCCTGAAGCCCCCAAAAAGTCCAATCGAGGCCATGATGTAGGCCGAGATGATCCGACTAATCGAATTCCTCGACGGGACCACCAAGAACCCCCAAAGAGCCGAGTATCAGAGAGGCGACGGATCTAGCCAAAAAATCCTCAAGAAATCAGCGACGACAAAGTGTCTCACGTTAATACCCGTCCCCCAGGCCGAATAGAGAAGAGCGGCCCCGCAGTGAACAAGATTCTACCCGCCACCAGATAGTAAGGGGCCCAGCTATGAAGTATCGAAGTGTGCGAGAAGCCCGGTCCCCATTCTCGGATGAAATCCTCCAAGCCATGGCAGAGGATAAAATGCCAACCAATCTGCCCCATTATGACGGCACCTCAGACCCAGAAAGACATGTCGACCATTTTGAGATAGAGGTCAGCATGTTCGGCCACTCCCCCCACGTTCGAGCCAAGATATTCGCCACTATCCTAGTGGGGGCTACACAAGACTGGTTTTCGAGATTGTCGGCCTAAAGCATCCGAAGGTACTACGATTTGATCGATGACTTCGTGGGCCACTTCTCCTTGGTCAAAGGAGACAAACTTCCCTCCACCTACTTCTACAGCATCGTGCAGAGAGAGGGAGAATCGCTCAGGAATTTCTTCACGTGATTTTCGCGAGCGGCTGTCCAAGTCGAGACACCGAGCATGACCCTCTATGGTGCCCTCAGAGATAAGGCTACACCGACCACATAGTCCAGGAGAATCTGGAATCCATCGCTCGAGTCCTCAAAATCACGAGCGACTGGATGAGGCTCGAGAAAGTGCGTATGGCTAACCAGGTCGCCCCAATATCGATACCCGTCAGCATTCAGCAAGTCAGGGTCGAGTCTTCTAGACATGAGCCGAGGACGGAGTTGAAGGGCAAGTCAGAGAAAGCCCATTCGCCGAGCCAGAAGAAATATTACACTTCTCTAAATCGACCCATCGAGGAAGTGTACAGCGTGGCCTCTAAACATCTGTTCAATGCTCCTAGGCCAATAAATGAGACCCAGAAGACAAAGAACTCCCCCAAGTATTGCCATTTCCATCAACAATCTGGCCACAACACCTCTGAATGCTTTGCCTTAAAGGATGAGGTCGAGAGATTGATCAAAGGCAGGCACTTCCAGGAGTTTGTCAAGAAGCTCGACGAGCTCGGAGTTCGAGCTGAAGAAATGAGGGAGCATAGCCCGGCAAAGAACCGCGATGCAAAGCAGCTAATGGAGCGAGAGCACAACCTCTCCTTTCTCGGCAGAATCGACATGATTGTTGGAGGGCCAGCCGGGGAAGACACGAAGTCGACCAGGAAGAGGACGAGAAGAGAGGCCCAGAGGAACTACTACGGGCTGCATGAAGTTATGGAGATCGATCAGGGGAATAGCTGGGTAGATCAAGAGGTTAGTTTTAGCAATAAGGACATCGTCGGCATGCCACCACAGGAGGGCGAAATGCCTAGTTGTCCGATAGTGGTTACGCTCGACGTGGCCAACTATGTTGTTTCTAAAACCCTCGTTGATAATGGAAGTTCAGCCAACATTATCTACCTCGCGACTCTAAATCGAATGAATCTGACTAAAAAACTCCGACTTGAACCTCTAAAAGTCCACTAACTGGATTCGGGGGCTCCGAGGTATATCTCCAAGGCCGATTGAAACTGATCACTTTCATGCGAGCCTTCCCTAAGAGGGCGACAATTGAAATAGAGTACTTGGTAGTCGACCAGCCCTCTGCATATAACATAATTTTTGGCAGACCCGATTTGTCGACTTCCGCGTTGTAATTTTGACCTACCATCAACTGATCAAGCTCCCAACCCCTGCAGGGATAGGGGAGTTGAGATGCGATGTACCGATGGCCTGGTCGTGTTATTCGATTTCGATGGAGAAAGTGAAGCTTCCAGACCAGCGGATCATTCCAGTACTCGACTTGCCGGATGGGAGTGAGGATAAAATCGAAGATTTCGACTCCACCAATCCGGGATGTAACACCCCGCACGTGAGGCACTACATCCCCCGCACCACGACCCAATCCTTATACGGAATAAAAACTCCGTATCC
>JBBMKE010000002.1:12690380-12705260 GCA_037834125.1 Lippia alba | reverse complement strand
GAGATTATAAATTTTGTTTATAGGGTAAGAACCCATTGGGAGACACGGGAACAGCGCCCACGTTCTCCTCATATCTTCTTTTTTCTTTTTTTAAACAAAAACCATGTCTGTCTCCTCTCCTGTCCTTTCCTTTTCATCTCTCTCTCTATCTCTCCTACTCTCTCTACTCTTTGGAAATTCTATTTCGAATTTGTTTTGATCAAATCAGTGTAAAGAAAGAACAAATATTTTACACCTATCGTATAACTGATGAAAATTTTAAAAAGAATAGCAAATCAAATAATAAGTATATTTTAATTAATTAAATTTGATCGAATTAAATTTGAAGTAAAATTTTCTCTCTTTCCCTCCCTCTCTCTAATCTTCGGAAATTCTACTTCAAACTTGTTTTGATCAAATCAATGTAATGAAAGAACGAGTATTTTACACTTTATCGTATGAATGGTGAAAATTTTAGAAAGAATAACAAATTAAATGATCGATAAATATATTTTAATTAATTGAGTTTGATCGAATTAAATTTAAAGTAATATTTCTCTCTCCCTTCCCCTTTCTCTCTCTCAAGCACACTCACACAACCAGCCAGTACCGACTCTCTTAGCAAATCTTGTAGTCCGGAATACTACTTTAATAAAAGTCATTTTCTTAGATAGTTTCCTATTTATCTTTTGAAACTAGTAAACGATTTTAATTCGCATGGAGCATATGACATTGTGACATAACAACAATTTTAATCGTTAAACATATCAGTAAATTGTAACCGTTTCGAGCCATTTAAAATAATCTTAAAATCAAACGTACAAAAATCAAACAATAATCTTAAAATGCTCTTTAAAATACAAAAGAATTTGCTCGCAACTCACACTCGAGCAAATTTATAATTTCTTTTAACTAATAGAAGAGATCAAATTTCCGATTTAATTCACCATATATACTTTAGTCAATGAACTACAATTACCATGCTATAGTTTGTGTTTTGAAAATGAAATAACATCAACCATTTTACTAATTAAATCTTACTAAACTCAACAATGAATAGCTACACGTCCGAAATAAATAAATAAGTAAATGATAATACAGTCCTGCCGTATCCCTTGTGACACTCCATAAATAGCAGTAGTATCAATACCCTAGGTCCTCTCTTTCTCAGTTTCTCTAGTTACATTATAAAGTCCTCCCTATCCTACCGATAATCGGTCTAGAAAACGCGAGCTAATTAACACGATCATGGTACGAAATCAACTTATTTCCTTAATTTCGAGCTGAATTATACTTGTTTTTCCTAGATATATATGATCCAAATTAAATTAACTGTGAGATCTCTGTGTGTTTAATTTCCTTTAGGGACCTCATCAGAAGCCTGCATGGTTGGAAGCTCTATACGTTCAGAAATTCTTTGCCCCTTGCTCAATTCATGATACTGCCAAGAAGAATGAGAAGAATATTTGTTGCTTGGATTGTTGTATCAGTATATGTCCTCATTGCGTGCTCTCTCATCGGTCCCACCGGCTTCTTCAGATTCGCCGGTATGTCTATCACGAGGTGGTTCGATTGGAGGACCTCGAGAAGCTTATGGATTGCTCAAACATTCAGGTTCAAATTACTTTACTAGTTTTTTTTTGTAAATATATTAATAGAATTTTGGATATATATGATGATATTTATATAGTTTTTTACATATATATGCATAATTTTATTTGTAGGCGTACACGATCAATGCTGCAAAAGTGGTGTTCATCAAGAAGAGGCCTCAAAACAGGCAATTCAAAGGGTCTGGAAACTATTGCACTTCTTGTGATAGGTGCCTTCAAGAACCCTTTATTCACTGCTCTCTAGGTTGCAAGGTACGTTGAGAGTTGTTGGTATGCAATATTTTTAAGTTGAATTATACATTATTAATACGAAATTCGGAAAAATGGGTAAGTAACCTTCGTGGTAATTAATAGAATTAGCAAAAATAAATATGTGCATAATTGGGAATGAAATAGTATAGAGTACCCTGGGGCCTGGATCAAGAGAGGATTTTTATTTTTAAATATGGCAGCCCATTTCAGATTATTTCAAATTTGAAAATCTCCTCGATATTGATATCTTGATATAATTATAATGGCATTAAAGTTATACTGATTATATAGGAAAAATGCCAAATTGGACAATCTCATAATTCTAGGGCTAAGATTAATAAATCCTTTCTTCTTTGATGAAGGATACTATAAATAGGCAACTAGGGTTTCAGTAATTCAATTGCCATAGCTGTAATTATATAACTTATTATGAGATAAAGTATAAAAACATTCACCCTCACATTTAAATGCACCACAATTTAGGTGAATCATGTCAACTATAGTGTTAACCAATGTCATTTCTGATTCTCAATTATGGTCTTATTTTCCAGAATCTTGATCACAAGATCATTTTGATGAAATTCCAAGACATTATTAATTAATTAGTCTTCATTAATTATCAGGTTGATTTTGTACTTAAACACAACAAGGATATGTCCCCTTTCTTAAGAGTATGCAACGTTCTCCAACTTAGTCCAGATTTCTTCATCCCTAATGACATTAGCGGCGACGACGAAATGACAAACGAAACGCCCCATTCGACCATCGTGGACAGCAGCAACGGGCCCACGAGCTCATCGTCAGGCTCTTCGGGCTCGGAGAATATGAGCTTTTCCTGCACTGAGTTCGTGAGGAAGAAGAGAAGTGGGCTTTATGTTTGTGGAAGATTAATGGCAAGTAAGATAATTACCGAAGAGGACATGGCAACTAGCATGAGTAGAAGGAAAGGAGTACCTCATAGGTCACCTTTGTGTTAGGGTGGAAATAAAAACCAAAAAAATTAATGATAATAATAATTGATGATTATTAATTAAATATATATTTTTTTTGGGAAATTCAAAAAGAAAAGAAAAGGGGTGATATTTGAGTCTCTTGAGACATTTTGGGGTTAATTATTAATTAAACACTTGGTCGGGGTGTTTTGTCTTAATGGCATCACGTGTGTCCCAGTTCCCAAGCTAGGGTTTTGTACATTTTTCTGATTTTATTTATATCAGTTTACATATTTGAATGGTGATTATGTGGAGACTTTTTTGGTGTTTCTATGTAAGCTCTGTTGTCTCAAGTCTCGAACACCCCAAAAAACAATCAGACAAGTTAGAGAAGGAATAAGATATAGCTACGGACAATGTTTTAATATTCCAACTTGTCGTATTTTATGGAGTATTTTATCGATGAGGTTAAAATTATGATTGGAATTTCAACACAATTGCATGAACGGAAGAGGTAAATATTGTAAAATTTTAACATTTTACCTTACCACTTTTGAGTTTTTTTTATATTACTCATTTATTTGAGTTTGAGACAGGTTGGACCACTTAATTCTAATTTTCTCTATTAATAATAATTGTATTTTTATATATTTGAACATAAGACTCCTATTAAATTAGTATATATTCGAACCATTAAATTACACCATTTATGTCTCATACAGTGATTGATTCTAATGATTAAATTTTTTTTGTCAAGATAACTATATGGATTCAAAATTTTAAATCACTTTTGAGATATCCTAAACTTCTAATTAAGTTATCGATTGTCCAAGGTCTTTACAATAAACTTATATTTCAATTATATCGTTCGCCTAATGAAAATAAAATTAATTGTGTATATGTTTAGTCCATACCACAAATCACCAATATTGTTGATATATAATGACAAGTAGGACGTTTTTTTTTTCACCAATGAAGTACTTGGTAGCAAAATGACTATTATTATTATCACTAAGTATATTTAATTAGTGAAAGAATACAATCATGTTATACCTTGTTTTCATTGTTAATCCAATCCCTAATACACGGATAATTTTAAGAATATTATTTTGTCATGTCGAATATCATATCAGATACTTTTCGCATGAGAAAATTCAAAAGAAAAATTTGTATAGTGATATTGATATTATATCATATTCGTATTGTCGTATTCCTATTCGTATATTATAGATTTTTGTTTACTTATAGTTTTTTTTTACACACGCACACCAAAGCGGGGATTCGAACGCAAGACCTTGCCCTTAAGAATGAATCCATTTATCACTTGGACCAATCTTTGTTGGCTTTTTGTTTACTTATAGTTGTTTACTTGTTTTTATACACCGATGTGCATAAATATTTATTATTTCAACCATGATTGAATCTGATAGGCATCGTAATTCAGGTAAACTTATTTTGATTTATTGTATCATAATTATTAATTACTTGTCAATTATGCTTCTCCTTTTTCAATCTTTATGAACAAAACCATTCGCTATTATATTAATTATATGCGGAGTAAATATAACATATGTAAGTAACTAGTCGCACATCTGAAATATTTACAAGTAAATACAAAAAATAAAATTATACAAATAAAATATAGTGGGAGAAGTTGATGCATATATGATACACACATGTGTGAAAATGTGCAAAGGTAAGTACGTCCGTTTTTTGTTAGCATTTTTTCCTCACTATATAATATCATAAAATTTATTTAATCATAGCATTAATATAACTTACATATTTTCGGACGAAAGTAGACGGTGGACTATGCAAGTACCATTAAATCAATTACGTATATGTCCTTTTCATTGTCTTTATTTATATTTTCCAATAATTCTTGGTAACTTAACACTTTTTCTAGGGTTCTGTGAACCATTTGTATAATTTGTCACAAAATAATGAAATATATATGTAAAGATGTCGAGTCGGTACCAGAGGGATCCAATGATGTGGTGTCTCTTTGACTACTCATTCTCAAGGGTAGGGAGCAATTTTGTTAGCATGAAAATCAAATCAAATATATATATTGAGGGGGAAAAAAAAAGAAAACTAACATTTTATATTGAGGGAAAAACAATTTATAATGAAGTACTGTAGGGATCAATTTATTAGAATGAAAATCAAATATATATTCAACAGTCTTCTTCATATATAAGAGATTAACTTCGATTTTTCCTCCTATTATCTTAAAAAAATTTGCAGAAGGCCTCTTTGTTCCATTAAATTAAATGATAAACTTAATTACATGCTATCAAATTAGATGGGATAATTATAAATGACACACTTATAGATATAATTTCATAGTTATACTTGCACCCCTCTTAAAAATTTTAATTACACTACACTTTGTATATAGGACCCATTTTTAGGTAATTAATGTATTTTAGTATATAGGCCCCATTTTTAGGTAATTAATGTATTTTATATTAAAATTATATGTAACTGATGCATTATTTATGGGATTATTAATTAAAAATTCAGAATATGACATAACTGTAATTATATCTAAATATAGGGTACTACTTGTAATTGCTAAGGACAAAATTAAGTACCCATGTATTTTTAATTATTTTGGTTTTTTAGTATATTTTTTATTAATCAATTCATTGAGTAATATAATTGTTTTCTTTTCGGTAATTTACTTTTTTGTATATGTTATTTTAGTCTTTTATTATGTTTACATTATGTTAAATATGTCTATGTAATTGTTCGATCCAGCGTTCTCAATGTAAGGAGACAAACGTCATTTTATAGTAAAACCTGAAAAAACAGTCACACAACTCGAAAGAAAAAGTCAAAACAAACACTACATTAAAATTTAAAACTTTAATTCAAGGCTAAGATTATTAGACTCTCTTTAAAAGAATATTACTAACATTAAGTGTATATTCAATTGCACAATTAAGTGCCATCGTATCTAATTTATTGGATTTCGAAAATCTTAAATCTTGTCGGGAATTGCTGGCAATAACCATCAAAATTTCTTATTTGATAAATTATTTCCAGCTCTTTATTTTAGAATTAATATGCTTAATTATTATATTTTACTTCATACTTGTAGTCTCTTAATTTTGTTTATTGTTCACAATTATTTCATTATTATTGGGTCTAATTATTCTTAAGTTCATTCTAATTTTATTGCGGCGTTTATTAACTTATTAACTTTTTTTATAATGTTCAAAATTTTTAATGTTATATAATAGGGTCATATATGACATTTACTTTTGTGTAAGAAAATATGCCATTGCAATATAGTGGAAAACCGTACGTTAAAACTAAGCCCACTTGGAAGTCAGGCCCACCTGGAGTCTTGGACCTTAATATATAATATATCGGAAACATAGGACAGTGGACAGTTAGGATTTTTATCTGAATTTTGCTCTAACTCAAACATATTCCACTTGTAAAATATTTTAATTAATCATATCTGTTTATAAATATTTATTATCTAAAATTAATAAACCAAATATATAATGTCAGCAAAGGATAATATGGAGAAAAATTAATTATTGATAAAAGAATTTAGCTTGTAAGCGACCTTTCAAGTAACTACGATTTATCAAGTGGTGTAATTTAACGGAATTAAAAGCCCTGAATTTGAACTCCCGAAAACGTTGGCGCTATTAATGGGGTATTAGAGTTTATTCCTTTTTTTTTCGAGGATCAAAAGCCCCACGGGCTACATTAATCCGACTTTAGAGAAATTAAATCCAACACATACACAGGACAATCCGAAGATCCTACGCAAGCGAAGCTGAATTCCTAGCAAGTTTGTGGGCCACTCCATTGGCACCAGGACGAACAGCAACGAAGCGGAACTCATCGAAAGAACTAGAACATATGGCTTTTATATCCGCCACTATGTTCCCCACAATTGAAAGATCTGGTTCCCCATTATTTAACAAATTAACTAAGTTCATGCAATCGCCTTCCAGCACAACCTTACGCAGCCAAAATCCCGGCCTAACTTAGCTGCCGAGAGAGCCGCCAATGCCTTGGAGACAAACGGGTCCGTCAAGTTGAATTTTCGGTCTGTTTTCCAGCCCCGACACCCACCTTCACTGTCTCGGACCACCACTCCAATGCTGACTGCTTTCGCTGCCTCAAACACCGCCCTATCGTAATTAATTTGCATCCAATCGTGCCCAGGCTTCCTCCATATTTGCACAGGCTGCGTACTATGTAAAGCCTGTATATCCTCCTCCACAGACAAGTCCGACACCACTATGTTAGCAACTTCTCCCACTATGGCTTCTGGTTCTCTACGAACTTCCTCCCAGCGGAAAGAATTGTGATGGTTCCATATTAACCACATCAAGGTCACAAGCTTACGGCCCTCGTCTTCATTAAGCACCTCCAACGCCCCGTATCAGTCCTTTACCAAAATTTGCTGCTAATCCTTGCACCAACTGCCAACGGAGTTGAGAAAGCTCCCATACCTTTCTTGCAAACGGGCAAAGAAACATATCTTCCTCACCCGCCCCACACACCGCACAAGCTCCCTCTTCTATGCATCTCCATCGAATTAAATTAGCAGCAGTAGGAAAAATACCTCTCCTACACTTCCACAAGAAGTGCTTGATATTGGGAATAACTTTCAGACTCCACACCAACTTCCACAAGCCATGCGATTACCCTTCATTCACAATTCCCGTACTTTGGTCCGCCTCAGCAAGTGCTAATTTGTAAGCACTTCATACCGAGAATTTTCCATTACCATTGAAACCCCATACCAGCACGTCCGACAGTTGATACTCCCCCAATGGAATACGAAGAATCTGATCTACTTCTTCCTTCTGAAACATATCACGAATTTTCACTTCATCCCACTCCACCAGGCCTTGTTTGAACAGATCACTGACCTTCGGTGCCAAATCATCCGTATTATCCCTAGCACGAGGCCGGAACCCCCTGAGCCCTGGTAACCACGGATCACACCAAACCTTAATGCTCTTCCCGTCCCCACTCGCCAACGAGTTCCCTTAGTAATAAGATACCACGATTCATGGATGCTTCTCCATGTAAATGACGAATTTCTACCCAACGGAGCATTCCATGGTTCGGAATGGTGAGAATATTTGGCCTTCATCACTCTAGAAAGCAAGCTGTTTTTATCCGTGGTCATGCACCACATTTGTTTGGCAAGCATTGCCAAATTAAATAATTTCATTACTCGAAATCCCAAACCCCCCTTCAAACTTACTCTTACACAAAGACCCCCATCTCACCCAATGAAGTCTTTTTTTAGTTTTATCGCTCCACCAGAAGTGTACCAACGCTGAATCAATTTCCTTGAGTAACATATCCGGCAAAAAAAAGCAATTGAGCGTGTATGAAGGAATGACTTGGAGTACGAATTTGATAAGTACCTCCTTACCGGCCTTCGATAAAAACCTCTCAGAAAACCCATGTTCTTTCTTTTTTATCCTGTCCACAAGTCCTGAAAACACCTCTTTCTTTGACCGCCATTTAGACGACGGGAGCCCGAGATAGCTATCCAATCGAGTCACCCGTCTCACCCCCAACATTCGCGCCAACCTATCAGCTCTACTCCCATCTATATTTAGACTAAAAATCATTGAACACTTAGCACTGTTCACCTCCTGTCTCGACACCTTCCCATAAATATCAAGCACCTTCTTAATGCCTTCCATTGCCTCCTCCGAAGCTTTCTCACACACCATCGTATCATCCGCGAACAAAAGATGTGAAACACTCTGCGCCCCCGACAAATGGAAACACCGCTGATAACACCACGAGATTCCTGTTCCTGAATAAGAAGAGAAAAGGCTTCTGCGCAGAAAAGGAACAAATAAGGAGAAAGAGGGTCGCCTTGGCGAATTCCTCTCTCCGGGACCAAAGAGCCAAACTCCAAACCATCAAGCAGACAGGGAAAGGAAACAGTCGAAATACAAAGCAGAACACGATCAACAAAAATATGGGGAAATCCTAACCTGATCATGACTTGGTCGAGAAGCCCCCATTCTACTTGATCGTAAACCTTGCTCATGTCGAGCCTCAGATTAAAGAAACCATCGTTTCCTGTACTTTTACGCTTAATGAAATGGTTAATCTCGAAAGCAACCAGGTCATTGTCACTAATAAGACGTTAGGGATAAAAGCTGATTGGCTCGGAGAGATGACAAGATAAAGGAGAGGTTTAATACGATTAGCCAACACGTTCGAAGCAATATTATAAACAACATTACAAAGGCTAATGGGGTGGAATTGAGTTATCAGATCTGGGGATTTGCACTTAGGTAGGAGTACAATATGGGTGAAATTTAAACGCTTATCAAAGTTTCCCCTACCGATGAAATCACGCACACAATTTATCACATTATTTCCCACCACAGACCAATACTTCTGAAAAAATAAGGGGGAGCCCATCAGGGCCAAGGGATTTCAAGGGTTACATCGAGTTAACAACAGTAGTTACCTCAGTTCGAGACACCGGGACAAGCAGCTGCTGCCCCACCTCATCACTAATCTTACGTTAGACCACCTCAAGCACTCTTTCCATCTCCTCTTCTGAACACGCATTAGATGCAAAGAGCTTCACAAAATAAGCCTCAATTATGTTCTTTATTCCCTCCTCAAAGCTATGAGCAAACCAATTCTCATCCCGTAAAACCTCTATGTGATTCGCCTCCGCTCTCTGACTAGCTTTGAGATGGAAAATTTTGGTGTTCCGGTCCCCCTCTTGTAGCCATTGCACCTTGGCCCTTTGTTTTCACCTGATTTCCTCCTCCAATAAATATTTCCCAAGTTTCCCTTTAAGAATACACTCCTCTTTCCTGAGTTTCTCATAATACGGGGCTTCCCGAATCTGTTAAACCTTGATTCCCACTTCTCTACTTCTTCACTCGTAGCCCGCTTCTCCCTTCTCCAATTCAAAAAACCCAACTTACACCTCTCAATTCCCTCTAAAACCCTCCGGTAGGAGAGGCAGCCAATGATTCCCATGACTCCTCTATAATTGTTTTGCAATCGTTACTTCTTATCCACACCGCTTCAAAGCAGAACGGCCTACGACCCTTCTTCACCTTATTCCTGGTTGGCTTTAGGGCAGTAAGAATAGCCTTATGGTCCTAACAAGAGACAGAAAGATAAGTAACTTTCGTCTCCGAAAACCTATCCCTCCACTCCGCCGAAGCCACTGAGAGGTCAAGGTGTGCTTGCATTAGTTCCTTTCCGTTCCACTTCCTGAACCAAGTTAAAGATGACCCAGAAAAACCCAAATCCGAAAGACCTGCATCCTCCAATGCATCCCTAAAGTCATTCATATTGGCAAAAGAATGGTCCAGACAGCCCATATTTTCGTCATTACTCAAAATACCGTTGAAATCCCCACTCATCAGCCACGACAAGTTCGAATGAGAACTTAGTGTCCTAATCAAACTCCACGATAGGTTCTTATTGTTCCGCTCTGGACACCCATAGAAATCGGTAAACCGCCAATCACCTTTCGTATCGTCTCCTGTCACCACCACATCAATATGATTACGAGATAAGCTTTGTAGAGTAACTCCAACGTCCCTGTGCTAAAGCAATGCAAGTCCGCCCTCTTTATTCACTGCATTGACACTCACTCCATGTATATTCAAACTCCGCTTCAAAGATTCAATCTTCCTTTGCTTGCATTTAGTTTCGGCAAGAAAGATTATCAAGGGGTTATGAGACCTGATAAAGCCTTGAAGGTTGTGAACTCGCCAGAGACCCCCCGTTCCCTGGAAATTCCAACTTAAGCAATTCATGGGATCGGCGGGGCTGTCTCGCAGCCTCCACCATTGAATTTATTATGTCCGAGAGAACATTGCCCGAGAGAGCAGAATAAGGATTTTTGGCTTGGGAAGAGGGTTCTAGCGTACTGTCAGAAAGATGGGAGTTGGTTTTTTAGAATTTTTGGGTTTTCTTGGTTTTTGAGGGTATGGTTTCCTAGAGGTTCAAGGTCAGATGGATATTAATCAGTTGGTTTTCTAAGTAGTTTTGCTGATCGTTTTGGGGATTGTTGCTAGTAATTGGCATGCCAGTTAGGATGTGTGGAGAGAAAAGCTGCTGAGATACTGGGTTCAGGAACATGTGAGATATTTTGAGGCGCTGACGTGTTTGTTCAGGACTAGTCGGGGGTGATCTCTGGAGAGGACCACCCAGAATAGACAAGGTTGGGGAGCTTTGAGAAGACTGATGGGATGGCTGATATAAGGCATTGGAATGGGTGTTATCCGAGTCACTAGGTAGATTAGACTCTCGGGAATCCCTTGTGATGTTTGAGGGTCTTGGTGGTGGCGGATGAAGGGATAAGATAGGGGATGAGAGGTTTGTCTGTGGGTAAGTAGAGGGGCTGGTATGCATGGAGTTTAAGGGATTTGATTAGTCGTATGTGGAAGAGTGGTACTGATTGTGGTTATTTAGAGCTTTAGGTTGGGTTTGTTCCAGTGCAGGTGAGTGATTTGGGTTAGGGGTGGGATTTTGGTCGATTACCAGAAGAGAGAAAGGGAAATTTTCAGAAGATGAAGCACGTAACCATGGCCCATACAGGAATTGTGGAGCAGGATCCTCAAAACCATCCACATAACGAAGCAAACAAACTTTATCTACATGATCGCAAATCCACACAAATAACAAAAGTTGTTCAGCTTCTCATACTTGAAAGTTATACCAAGCTTCTTTCCATTATGGAGTGACAACATCAGAAAACGAACCAACGGCTCCATCACGTTAATCCCAACCCTAGTTTTCACATATTCCATTATATGTCTGGCAGGAATTTCTTGGCCTGATTTACGTACGATCCCTACTTGCGCTGCCACCAGATGGGCCATCTCCTGTGTTCGATTCTCCATTGGTATACTATACATGCGCACCGTAAAGTCGCACATATTCAGATCAACCTTCAATGGATCTTCCTCCTTCTCCAACCTCCTTAGGAGTACATGGTATTTTTCATAACTCCAGGGAGAACCCTCTAGTACACGATTCAAATCCAATATGTGGTTGAATTTGAAAATATATCGTTCCTCCCCCAACTTCACAATTTTCATACCTTTCACCGGTGTCATTGCTCTTAACATAGCTGATCAAAAAAGTCAAACCGGATTGTACGTCGAGTGAAAACCCTACCCACTAGAGAGAGTGGGTAGCTCGATAGAGAAGGAACCCTCAGAACCTCTTTTAAAACCAGCGAAGAGGACTCCTTCGCAGTCAGTGACAGTGCCTGTGTATGCCTAGCCAAATCTACTTCAGTACTATTCTGCCGCAACGTGCTTGATGCCTGGTGGTTATCCATAGTGACGAGGTGGCTGAATGTCCGGTAGAACACGAACCCTAGAAAACGAGAGAACAAGAAAGGAATAAGAGAACATAAACCGAAAACAACCAAAAAATTAAGCGTAAAAGTATGAGAACAATAGGATGTCCGGCGGCAACGAATAACAGAATGGGCATTTGTTGACGACGAGCATGACCTCCGATTGATCTCTAGGGTTTTGAAAGGAGACATCTCTCATGCGAGAACAACACTCTTGCGAGGCACAGACTTTATTCCTTATTATCTTGTAAATATTTTTATTATAATATTTGTATTAGCCTTTTTATTGGTATTCATAGCTGTTATTTTTAATTTAAGGTAAGATTAGGTTTACTTTATTTATTTTTCTTTTTTCTTGTATATATATCCATATTGGGTATTTTAAGGAGCATTCTTTTAGAACTTCATATGAGTTGAAAAATTTTAGTTTACTCTTTATTTTGAAAAAAAAATTAGTTCACTCGCTATATGAGAATCATAATTTTAGTTTGTTCCCCATTTTGTGCAACACATATGACATGTCGATTTAAGTATACGATATTACATTTTAAGTATGCCATTCTTGAATTTTTATACTAGTATCAAACCTCAAGAATCGCGTACTTAAAGTAATATCACATACTTAAGCTGCAATATGTCGTATATGCTGAACAAAATGGAGAGTAAACTAAAATTATGATTCTCATATGGGGAATGAACTAGAACTTTTTTCAACATGAGGAGCAAACTAAAAATTGAGTCCATAATTGGGGCACCTCAAGTCAGAACGTTAAGAGAAAGAAGCAGGAAGACAAGAAGCTTGAATCATCTGAAGAGCTCGAAGTCATCGAGCTTATACCCGGGCAAATCGAGAAAATCACATACAGTGCATGCTTATTCAATTTCTCAGAGAAAACATCGATGTTTTCGCCTCAAGCACCTTACAATTGGTCGGAGACAACAAGAAAGTCATTGAACACCACCTCAACGTCGATCCATCACTTAGACCAATCAAGAAAAAACTCAAGAGGCAGAGTGGTGCTCGAAATGCCGTTATTGAACCTGAGGTGAACAAGTTGCTCGATGCTCGATACATAACTCCGATTCAATATGCCAATTGGCTATGCAATGTTGTTTTAGTTCCCAAACCCGGAGGCAAATGGCGTATTTGTAACGACTTCACTGACCTCAACAAGGCATGCCCAATGGACCCCTATCCTTTATCTCGAATCAACTAGTTGGTCTACTCAACTGCGGGGTGCAAGCGTCTAAGCATGATGGATGATTTCCAAGGATACTATCAAATCTTCAGGGCCAAGGAAGATGAATTGAAGATAGATTTCATAGTCTTCAATGGCATATACTGCTTCAAGGTCATGCCTTTCGGACTCAAGAATGCGAGATCCACTTATCAACGAATGATGAACAAGGTCTTCGAGTCTTAAATCGGACACACCGTGAAAGTATACATTGATGACATGATTGTGAAAAGTGAAAAAGCTAATAACCATCTTGAACACCTTCTATGTGCTTTTGACCTTCTGAGGAAGTTCAACCTCAAACAAAACCCAACCAAATGTACCTTTGTTGTCGATGGTGGAAAATTTCTCGGGTACATGGTGAGTCATTGGGGGATTGAATCTAACCCTTCTAAGATCAAAGATATTTAACTCTTTTCAAGCCCGAAGTCGATCCAAGATGTGCAACGGCTGATTGGTCGAGTCATATCCCTAAACCGTTTCATATCTCGATCTTCCGAAAAGAATCTTTCATTTTTCAAAGTTTTACGCATCTTGAAGACTTTCGAATGGACTCCCGAATGTGACTTAGCATTCAAAGAACTAAAATCCTGCCTTACCTCACCACCACTACTCACCAAACCCATCGATGTGGAACCACTACACCTATACCTGGTTGTTTCTTTTGAAACCATCAGCTCCGTACTAGTGGCCATATGCGATCGAAAGGACGTTTCAGTGTATTACTTGAGCAAGATTCTACACGGACCCGAGACTTGATATCTCGAGATTGAAAAGTTTGATCTAGTCATGACTCACACTTCTCGCAAACTTAAGCCATATTTCCAAGTTCATTCGATCGTTGTATTGACGGATCAACCTTTAAAATAGGTTATGGAAAAACTGGATACATCAGGAAGACTCACTCAATGGGTGATCGAACTAAGACAATTAAAGATTTGCTACCGACCTCGAGTATCTTATCAAGCATAAATTCTATCCAATTTTCTTATTGAGAAAGACCCACCTTCTCTGGGTTTTGGCAGTCGACGGCTCTTCGACTTCTTCGGGGGGAATGGAGATGAGGGAGAGTGGGGTTATCCCTACAAAACATGTATGGAGATGAACTCGAATATGCCATCGCCTTAGAATTCCCTACGACGAATAACAAAGCCGAGTATGAAGCTATTTTGGCAGGTTTAAAAATTACAAAAGCACAAGTCTTTACCCGGCTCAAAACCATCATCGACTCACAACTCATTGCAGGACAGATTAGTGGTGAGTATGAAGCTCGAGAGAAAATCATGATTAAATATCTCAACCTTGTCCACAAGCACATCTCCAGATTTGAAGATTCAATCTGCTCCATGTTCCTTGGGAAGAGAATACTCGAGCAAATGCTCTTTCGAAGTTTGCTAATGGCCAACAAGGATCAAAGGCTAGAATAGTAACCTCGCTACCTCGAATCAAAGAGCCATTGATCCCGAATCTCCAAACGTCAATGCCATCGATATAGTCGAATCTTGCTGGCT
>JBBMKE010000002.1:12674455-12686114 GCA_037834125.1 Lippia alba | reverse complement strand
GAAAACAGTTGAGGTAAGGTTTTAATTCCGGCTCAGTTTAATTTCATTTAGACTAACCAAATGCTAATGATTATTGTCTACCTTAACTAAATAGAGTTGTTTATTTGGCCCAAAAATTGCACTGGGGGCTTTTCAAATGTCTTGTGGAGTAGGCATTTAAAAGTAATTGGACTTGAAATTCTTAAATCCCCTCTGGTTAGTCGATTTCTTTGGTCTAAATGCTATTATTATTAGCTATTTCACCTGGAGCCAATCCTAGGGAGTTTAAATTCTTTCATTATTAGCTTGTATTTTGTTGAATTAATAGTTGATGTTTTCTTTGTTTCTCCTTGTTTGGTGACTATTTAGGCAACTAAGCAGTTGGTGATTTATTGTTCTTTGTTGTTGTATAAAGATGTCATTAATAGCTTAATTGTGAAATTTCGCAATAGCAGCGGCGTCGCATTTCCCATCTCACCGCCACTCTCATCGTATCGACAACAGGTACATTGATGTTAAAGAAATCTATGTAAGCAAGATACAATTGAAGTACCTGGTGAGTTGTGAATTCAAATGCTTCCAATATTGATTGAGTAATTCCATCTGTCACGTAATTGATGATTCCTCATGTTTCACTTCTTTTAGACCATTTAATTGTTAAAAGCTGCCACTGATTATACACAAAAGTGGTGTAGCTGTATAATTATCTATTATTAATGCTAGAACAAAAAAAAAGTATATGCCCTTCAAGTGTGAGCTCTTGTAAATCTGATGAAAACATACATTTAATGTTAATCTGTTTTGGTAGAACATATATATTAATCTGATCTTTTGGCTGTACATTTTAATCTGTTTTGGCAACACGTATTAATCTGTTTTTTTGGCAGCATATATTAATCTATTTTGGCAGCACATATTAATCTGTTTATTGGGAAGCACATTGACATAATTTACATTAATATGATGTTATGAATCTGATATTAAGCTTAGCACAACCATTTTGTTGATGATTGACAAGTAATTTTTCTTATGTTTATATTTGAATATGATAATAAGAATCTAATACTTGGCTATTATTTTTGGTAGGATGGCTCGAGGAAGACTTTGTTGGGAAGTTGATGAAGTGTTTTGATTTTAAATGTTATGTTTTGAACTGTATTGGATTTTAAATGTTGTCATGTTTGTTAGTGTATTAGATTTTTAAGTGTGGTGGAGTTTGTTATTAGACTAGCAATACATTGCCATAATCATTTAAGACTTAAGAGTGAGGTATGTTTCCCTTTTCCCTATAGCACATCTGTAATGAGCTGGCCTTATTAGTTATACTTGCATTCTCCGTATGAGCAGGCATCTCCCTTATTAGTTATACTTGCATTCTCTGTATGAGCAGGCATCTCCCTGTAGCACATTCATTTTAAATGATAGGAAATATGAAATAGAAGGAAAAAAAAAAGAAAAATAATAGGTCGGGTCGGGTTATTCGGGTGGGTTGGGTTATCGGGTGACCTGAAAAAAAAATCAGGTCAACCCGAACCCAACCCGAACCTGATAGGTTCAGGTTAGGGTTGGGATTTTTAGGTTCATTTCGGGTTTGGGTTGGATTCGGGTCAGCATTTTTCCTCTAATACCCCGACCCACCCGAATTGACACCCCTGAGGAATACATATATCGTACATAAAAAGTCTTCTTTTGTTTTCTAACTAGAGAGAACGACTGCCATTTCATTCCATTATTTCCGTATCAATGTTTTAGAATTTGTATACATATTTATTTGTAATCACTTAAAGATGAAGCTAATTCTGTTTTGAAGGAAAGAAGAAAAATGGTTAATTATAGGGGAGTGAAAATAGTAAAGTGTACTGTACATGTCTATCTCTCTCTCTCTCTCTCTGTATATATTAAGAGAGATAATCAACATTGATAAATGTCATAATTATAAATTAATCGTTTAATATATTGTAAATTTGTAACATATTATGATAAGTATAGAGCTTATTTTATCCTAATGATACTGTTTTTAGATATCCATTACTAGCCATTAATACTTAGGAGAACACCTTTGACTTAGATTATGCAATTTTTAATCAATATTCTTTTTCGTATTTTTTAAAATTTTAATTAAAGGAGAAGGTCTAATTGGTTGTTGATTAAAGTAGAGTTCGCATTCATGTAATCATGTATACCTCTTATGTCTTAAATTCTTAATCACGCACTAATTTACATTGAATTTCTGGTGTATGTATGTACCAACAACTATTGGGTTTTTTGATCATTTTACTTGTTTGGATAGACTACCTCTAATTTTTCCTCTTGTTAAACAAAGTACTTAATATTATTTATGAAAGGATAATTACATCCACCTACCCTGAGGTTTGCCCTAATAACAACCTGATCCCTAATTCTTTTGATTTTACCATTTAGTCCATATATTGCAAGTTTGTCATGAGGTCCTTGATGGACAATAAATGACTATAAACGGTCATATTATGGTATTCAATATTGTTACATTTAGGTCCCTCAAGTTTAGATTTCATAACAAAACGATCATCATATTTTATGAAACTAATAGAACAGTCCCTGGGCATTTTAGTCATTTTATAAATAATAATAATAAAATATTTAGGGTTAATTTTGGAAGGACAGACCTAAAAGTCAACGGAACCCTAACGGTAAAAATGAACTTCTAACGGAATCAAAACTGGAGGACTAAATGGAAAATAAAAAAGAATAGGGACCAAGTTGTTATTAGGGCAAACTTCATGTAGGTAGATGTAATTATCCTTATTTATGAATTAAGTCAGTCATAACAAAAAGGTGATGCATTACCAATAATAAAAAAGGTGGAAGTAAATTCATTGATACCAAAGTCCATCTCTTAAAAATTAATCGATTTCCTAATAAGTTCATAAGCAATTCCATTAGCCGGCCTCTTCACAAAGGCAACATTAACACTTAGTTAACTAAAGGACTTACGCCGTTACGGTGTGTCCAACATTGATCGATTCTCGACATGAGAATTGAGCTTGTCAATCACTCCATTGCAATCACCTTTCAAGAATGTTGTCATTATCGTTTCGCCACCAGTTTTGCTGCCATCAATGTTACCTCCAATTCAAATAAATTCCCCGTCCCTCTCCCCCTATCCGACAGCCAACCCACACATTTTTCCTGTGCAATAACTTCACCCTCGGTCTCAAACGGAACACCATCAAAGTTCACCTGAACAACCCCCTCATCATGTGGCCCCCACTTTATTTTTTATATTTATTAATCTATTATTTTCATCATCAATTAGCTAGGGAGAATTTTGATGGTATGAACAGTTATGGACCATAGTTTATAGAAGTGAAAAAAAACTTCCCAAATTAGAACGTATCGAATCAGATAATATTTCTTTCTTAAAACTAGAACTATTCAGTTAGATAATTTATAATTATCTATATCTTTTCAACATATTATCTAAACTCCGGTGATTAGAAGATCGAAGAAGAATGAAAAATAAGAGTTGCGGATATCTACTATTGTATTAAAAGTTCAGAGAATGACCGAAATAATGTAAAAATTAATTTACCTTTATTAAAAACATGTGAACGTTGTGTTTGGAGTATTTAGGCACCAAAAAAATCAATTAAAATTGAATGATGGTGATTTTTAATTACAATATAGACCCCAAGGGAATGTAAAAAATTAACAATTTGGTACCATTTAGTCAAATAATTATATTTACACCTCCTCGTAAATTTAATAATTACATTACACATCCAAAAGAAGCCAATTTTTTGGGATATTTCTAAATTTATGAGGGGGCGTAAATGTAATTATTAAATTCACGAGGGTGTGTAAATGTAAATATTAAGTTCATGAGAGGGTGTAAATGTAATTATTTGACTAAGTGGTACCAAATTGTATTTTACTATCTTCAATTGGGATCTATATGTAACTATAGTATGTAGATAGAATGGTGATTTGATACGGAAATAAATTGGGACGATGACAAAGGATAAAAATGATCAGATTTTTTATTACAAAACATATTTCTCCCTTTTTTTTTTTTACTAATCACACGGAGTAGAAGCCAATATTACATCCAAGAAATTTCTCAAATTCAAATCCTCTAATCATAAGTCAACTGTATTAAAGAAGCCATGAGTTGATTAATTATGTCATCCAACATTATTAAAAACAATGTTTATTGGTTGACGTAAACACACAACCCTGAAATGATCTAATTAATTTGAGATGAAGTCCGTGCAAGAATGTTCCTTTTAAAGGTAATGTAATTTTCAGACAGGAATCTCAGGATCTCTTGAAAGAATGTTTGAATTTCCTTTTGTAGCTAATGTATGTGGATTGATATTCCATATATGTATTAGACGTGGGTGTTAATAATAATCACGCCATGTCAACTGCTCAACAACTGAAAACGTTTTCAAGTACTTTGAGATTATGCTGACTTTTATTTGATTGTATTAAGTATTTTACAATATAAATATAAAATAGAAAGTGTGCAAGACTATTTTGTAACAGCCCGAAAATCCGTCTGTTGATATTGTCCGCTTTGGGCAATCCGGATACCCCGGCCTTCCCTCAAGGTTTTGTTCTTCCCGACTGATGCCCAGTCCAGAAAAAGACCTCAACAGGGAAGAGGTATCCACCTCCTTATAAGGCAGGCTTCGTTGTCCTCTTCTTTCGATGTGGGACAAGCACTTTGAGCCTTACAGTCCACCCCCCCATAAGGGCCCAGCGTCCTCGCTGGCACACCGGACTGGGCCCCGGCTCTGATACCATTTGTAACAGCCCAAAAATCCGCCTGTCGATATTATCCGCTTTGGGCAATCCGGATACCCCGGCCTTCCCTCACGGTTTTGTTCTTTCCAACTGATGCCCAGCCCAGGAAAAGGCCTCAACAGGGAAGAGGTATTCACCTCCTTATAAGGCAGGCTTCGTTGTCCTCTTCTTCCGATGTGGGACAAGCACTTTGAGCCTTACAGTCCACCCCCCATAAGGGCCCAGCGTCCTCGCTGGCACACCGGACTGGGCCCCGGCTCTGATACCATTTGTAATAGCCCGAAAACGCCCTATTGAGGCCTTTTCCTAGGCTGGGCATCAGTCGGGAAGAGCAAAACCGTGAGGGAAGGCCGGAGTATCCGGATTGCCCAAAGCGGACAATATCGACAGGCGAGTTTTCGGGCTGTTACATATTTGTTATTATATGATTAAAAACCAACGGTCTTATTATTGTAATTGTTTCTTGGTGCGAATATACCTGGATTTGAGATTAAATCTTTATCTAGAACTTAATTGACTTGCGGCTAATGATTGATTATCTTATTCCAAAACAGTGTATATGTAGTTAATATTAATTCATTCATTCTCCCGGTTGGTGTCTGTAAATTGATATGTACCGGCCACTCGCATCCGTGTTTTAGGTTATAGGGGGTTTTTTCTTTTTTTTCTTTTTTTTTTTTAGGTTATAGAGGTTGTTAGTGGGAAATTTACACCCGGTGCATGCACCCCCCAATATAAAAATGCAAAATAATTAAATAAAAGCTGAATTTTATTTTGTATTTTTGTATTGAGAGGTGCATGCACCAGGGTCCACACCCGGTGCATGTAAGAATTTTTTGGTTGTTAGTTGTAACCTGAAATTAGTCCTAGCTGAAGTTTGGGGTTAGGTTACAAAATAATTAGAAGTAATTGATGGTGATTTATATCTTGACGTGACGAAATCTGATTGATTGATATAGCGCCAAATTGATCAAACAAACACTCGATAATTTGTCAAAAATAGGAAAGAGATGAGAACGGTGAATTAGAGGGATTTCCGATGTAGATACACTTATATTTGAATTATGAAAAGTTGAAAAATTCAATTTGAAGTAGTTGAAAGAGTTCGGGAGTATATAATTTGTGTGGCTATTATAATTATCGTGGAGTGATTTATGTTTGTGTAAGTAATACACTGATATTAACGTGAACAAATATGTTATTTATTTGGTAGTTTTCTACAATGATAGGTGCGTATATTCGAATAAGGGAAAATATCATTTTTCGTTTTCTAGCAATGGGGTTTTTCGCTTTTCATCCTAAACTTTTCATTTGTTTCAAAATTAGTTTTGAATTTTTGGCAAAAATCTCACATTTGATCTTTTGGCTAACTTCCGTTAAAAATTGGACGGAAAACTTCACATGCGACGCACGTGGCCCGTTAAGGTTAATTTTTTAGCCCGCAATGACATGGAATTGGAGCCAAAACGCAGTTGTTATCAAAAAGGAGGGAAAATTGTGGGTATAAATAGAGTTTATTACATCTTTCCTCCCACACAAAATTAGAGTTCATATATACTCCAATTCTTCATGGTTGCTGCTACAAATGGGGTTGTTATGTGTTTCTGTGGGAGGATTTCTTCCTCCAAAAACACACATTTACTCAAGCTACAAACCATAAAAAAATCAAAAAAGGGCAAAGGTGCTTACCATATCTAGGGTGTGGATACCCATTTAGCTTCGCGTTTCGAAGACTCATGCTTCCCCACAGAATCTAGTTCATCCACGCCAACTGCAACTAAGTAACTTCTAGAGAAAAATGGGAGAGAAGAAGGTGAAAGGAGTGAGAGGCGACAGACAAAGGAGTGTGATTTTTTAATTTAAACCCTAGGTAATAATTTAGGGCTTTAACTCAGAATCGTTTTGTCAATTTCGGGCTTTAATCAAGCTACGTGCGTCGCACGTGACGTCTTCCGTCCAATTTTTAACGGAAGTTAGCCAAAAGACCAAATATGAGATTTTTGGCAATAGTTTGGGGCTAATTTTGAGACAAATTAAAAGTTCAGGACGAAAAGCGAAAAATCTCATTTCCAGAGGACGAAAAATGATATTTTCCCTTCTCAGAGAATTTTGAATCATAGTTACACTTTCACCGAATGTCACATTTATTAATCGAATAACATTCTTGAATCACGCAGGTAATATATAATTGAAAATACGGAAAAATAAAAAGCACTCCCATTAGCAAATGATCTAGTCTTGAATAGTACGATAAATTCTCTGTTCTATCCGGTGTTCTTGAGGAAAGGGCAGCTCGTAGAAATATTACTATCACCGGCAATATGAACACTGGAGTCGTTGTTCCCCATAAAAAGAGCTCCGAGTAGTTCTCCTCGATCATAGAAGAATTCAACCCTAACGACCTTTGAATGTTCATCCATCTATCTCATTAAAATTGCACAAAAATCATTACCATATATTTGAGGTCCTAGTTTGAAGCACAATAAATCTATTATCATTCTTTGATAATATAATTAACAGAAAACACTAATAAGTGTATTAATCATGATGGTGATTATCTATGATGCACGGATACTTCTAAAAATATATTTTTTCATGTTATATCTTTTCAGATACTTGTGTCGACACTGTGTTGGGCACTCAACATAGAAAATTCAAAAAATAATATGTTTCGCCATGTCAGTACATCACATAGGTCTTTATGATATGGGCATAGAATTCCCAAAAATTTACGTCGACAACCTTTTTGTTTCCATATCTTTAGTTCAATTTATAAATGTCACCATATCAAAATGTACATCTCATGTGTGTTGTGTGCATACGTTTGGATAATCAATGAAATCCTTGCAGACTGTTCCAATTATGAAGAACAAATGTACATCTATTAAAAATTATTGTTAAAATTGTTTGAAAACCCCTATATCTTGCTAATAGCCTCATCCATTAATTTGGGATAATATGTATAGTTTGAGCCAACATGGGAAGTTACAAGTTATTCACAACGAAATATGACTACATTAGACGTATAAACATTAGGCTTATCAAAACAGCATACCTCGAAAATCGCCATACCAAAGAACTCCACCATTTCACCGGTCGGAGCATGCCCTTTGAAAGGACCCTCCATGAAACCCCAATGCCTAAACTTGTACACAATCACCGGCGGCCCTGAGAAGACCTCTAGAACTTCGAGGGCGAACCCTCTCGGAAATGTCGTCGTGAAAGCAATGTGGGCTGAATCTATCGTTTCCTTAGCTGGATCGAAACCCCTGAACTTTTCTGGTAATGAAGTTTGGAGCAATGAGTTGTAGCCTCCTCCAAGCTTTCTCTTTTCTTCTAGTGACAATGCTTTTCTTCCTAAAAGAGTCTCGCATAAGGACGGACAAAACTAAAAATTCTATGTATAATCAAAGAACGAATTAAACGCATTATTTCTTCGCACCAAAAACAGAATTATATCTATTATTTCTGAAGTTTAAAACTAAGGCTCCTCGCATTATGTAGAAAATTACGAAGGTACAATAATACCCTATCTAGTTTAGTGATGTCTTGTACAATTTAAATAAAATCCCAGGAGTATAATCTTAATTTCTAGTACGTAATAGAACTTTTTTTAAACGCATCAAACTTTAGAAATAGTTGATGCAATTCTCAATTCCTCGTGCAAATCCAAGGTTGGTCTAAGACTAGGGATAATTACCAACTATATTGCACGGATACGGACACGGCGACACGGACACGACACGACACGAATTTTTTTGTTAATTTTTCACGTGAGAAGTGTCGGACACGACACGACAAAATGATATTTTTAGAAGTGTCGGTGCATTAGAGATTACCAACAATCCCATGAAATTTGACCAAATTATAGATTATCTATTGATGTTTGAGAAATTACATTCTCTTCACCTTTACACTCTCGCTCACGAATTTTACTCACCATTACTCACATGGTTTAAATTTCATGATGTCAGCTATTTTTCTTTTTAAAATTTCAATTTTGCCCATATTTCACTATTCACTCAAATTTACATTTTAGAAACATCCTTAGGAGTTAGGGGGTTTATTATAATTCTATTGATAGTTTAATAATATAACTGTAATGTTAGTTAATTTTGATTTTTTTAATTTAAAATTTTGTTATTTTATTTAATATTTATATTTTATCTATAAATTTAAATTGATATTCCATGCTTTTTTATTCCTATAAGTATGATAGAGAGTTATAAATTCTCTCTTATATAATTTTTAGTTTTATATATAGTTTGTACAAGTCTATTTAAACTTTAAAGTTAGTTTAAGATAATTTATTTTCTATTATAACAAAATTTCCCTAAAAAATAGAAATTCATTAAAAAAAACAAGTAGTTCACTACCAAAATTTAATTTTTCCAACAAAATGCCTCAAAAAAAAATCTCAACAAAATAGAAAATCATAACAAAATTCCAACATAATAAGTACATCTAATGCACGAACACTAAAATTTTTCATTCCGTGCAATGTTGAACACGAACATGGCACCGACACATGTTTGATACGGTAAAAAATGTTCAAAACTTTTTTTAAAAAAATCTGACACGATGGGGACGAGTATCGAACACAGAGGGAACACATGTCGGGCACAGGAAACTCAAAGAAATTTATTTTTTTATATTTTTCCTAAAATTTGAGGATTATATATATATATAAAAAAAAGAAACGGTATAAATTTACTAAAAAAATGTATCATATTGATTTAAATTTTTTATTTTCAATTTTATTTAAAATTTTCTCATAATATCTTGACATGCAATGTTATCTATAACGACTTCAAATGTTGAATATGATATGAAAATATTTTATTTAAATTTATAATATTAATTACTATTATGCATATCCTGTATATTAAATTAATTAATAAATATAAATATATTTATTTATATATAATATAATCTTGTCATGTCCTAAATTTTAACATTAGTAAATTCACATAAATATCTGTCAGATTGATCATTTAAATAGATATTTCAAACATTAGTGATTCATACTGCATATAATGAAAATCATTTCAATATAACATAAAAATATTAGACATTCATAAACTCTAGGTGTGAAATTAGTTTATCATAAAAATATTAAAATATATATCCTTAAGGACCATACTTTTGAAAAAGAAAATGCCAGGTAGATACAAAACTAAATTAGTACTTACATAATATAAAAATAAAAAAGTTATTTAAAAAAAAAAACCAACCCTTTTATTGACTCTTTTACCTTTGAGCTCTTTATTATATATATCCCTTGTATTTTAGTACAGGGATAAAATAATAAAATCATACATTTAGTTAAATTTAACGGAAAAAATAACGAGTCAAGGAAGAGTTCATAATTTCTCAAATCTCAAAAGATAATTTGTAATTTTGTCAAATCTTAGGTGAGTGTTTGTAGTTATCCCCAATATCTATGATTACAAGATGAAAGAAATGAAGAACTGTAAGGTGATAGGATGATGATTGATTACCATTTAGGCTGAATCTATACTTTTGAGGATCAACTGTTTTGTAGTCATCAAAGTCCACTTTGTGGAACATCTCCATCTCCCATGTCTTCACTATGTTTTGAACCGTTTCCTCAAGCGAGCCAGGCGGCCATATCTATTGAGCACTCGAATTAAAATTACCACTAATAAATTTGTTACAATTATACATAATATATTAGATATATAATTACAGTACCCTTATAAGGATAGCAACTACTAATAAATAAATCAGACCTTGGTTCTGCCTTCTTCAAAGAGCTTGTTAACCACGTCATAGTTCGGTGGAGAACCATATCTCCATTTGACGTTCTTCACATCTTCTTCGTTCAAATAGGACCTGTATTTTTCTGCACTAATATTTGATGATGCCATTGGAGGAGTATTCGTTAATTCATCATTGAAGTAGAAGTTTAAATATTGGTGGTAGTAGGTGGCTAATATGCCCACAAGCAATAATTTTATTTTGCTGAGGTCATTTTGCACAAAGAGACACGAATTTCTTTAACAATGATATGATCCACAATAATAATAATAAGTATTTTTTAGACTTATGTATGTTCAGAAATAAAACAATGTCTACTTTTGGAGTTTTTCTTCCACATAAGTTTGAGAAAGCCAATTTCAATATAGATACCGATGCATTTACCACTAAATGCACTATTTAATTCGAAGTGTAAAGGAATTAATCCTATAGAGATCAATCTAAGGATGACATTATGCAAGGGCGACTCCACGTTCATATAAGTAAAGAAAAAAAATAGTTATGTTTTTGTATATATTTTATATATTTTTATATATTTTATTTTAAGAATAACTCATTTGACCCCATATAAAAATAAAAATAATTGTATTGGCTCCCTTAAATTTAAAATTAATATAATTAAAAAAATTATAACCTAAAAAATAAAACAAAAATATATTTAACAATCCTCTAGAACTCTAAATAATATTGATTTTGTAGAATTCTTCAATTTCAAAACACATAATTAAAGAGATTTTGTAAAACCTAGGAGTCTTTTGTAGTATGGGAAAAACTAATTTCAGTTGGAATTCAGAAACAAGTTTTGAATTTATTTAAAATTCTATCAATAATAATATTCTAATTAAAATATTAATATTGTTAAATTAACAGTTTACATACAAATATAATTTTATGATTTTTATGGTCATTACATTTTTCTTTTTCTATTATTTATATGTTTTCTTTTCTTTTCTTTTCCTCATCAAAATTTGGTTATCTCAAAATGTTCCATGACTAAAAATGCTGCAATTATAAGATAAATTTTTTAATTTTAAATTTATAATTAAAGGTGCGTATAGAATAATGATACGTTTGATTAATTACAAATAATATTATACAAAATTATAATAAT
>JBBMKE010000002.1:12631460-12645041 GCA_037834125.1 Lippia alba | reverse complement strand
TCAACCCCTTTAGCAATTAAACTGTCAGCCAATTGAGATGCAATGCTGGTGACAAAGATTGAAGCAAGTGGAGGAAGCACCGAAACCTGCATTTGCATTAGAATAATACGTTTACACATAATCAAATTTACTATAGGGATATTTACACTAACATGCTCTTAGCTTTGGCCTAATTACACAAATTTGAGGTTAGAGAAATTACAATCACTTACCCTTTCAAAGATTTTACATTATATCTGAATCGATGAATTTTGATGATATCATTTGTAAAGTTTTATGAATACCTTATTTTTCCCTCAACACTTATTGACCAATATTTGAATTTACATTTATAAGTAGCAAACCGTAGGCCAAAATATCAGGATATGCCAACGGAAGTTTTTGTAATTTAGTTTGTGAAAGAAATATTTAATAGACATACCCATGCAGCCTCAGTGAGATCAAGATTTAGCTCCTCACTGCAAGGGAAGCAACCCGGTGAGATCAATAACTTGCATCAATAAATAGTTCTCATAGCTTTAATTAGAAAAAATTGAAAATGAACAATTATATATAGAATAAAAAATTAATTACGGGCTACCTCAAAAAACTTAAGAATAAAAAATTGCCACAAGCATTATCATAAGTTCAATACGAATAATAGCGCATAATTTCATTCATAGTTCATATAGAATAAAAGATGCACCTGAAATATGTAGGGAGCCAAGACAAGCAGGTATAATGACCCCAACTTCCACAAAAGTGAGCATATATCATCGCCCATACGGCTTTACTTTTGAAAAATTCCTTCCAAGGTACCTCCTGTAATTATCAATAAAATAATTAGAAAAATGAATTTATGAAATGCCAGATTTACCCTTCTGGTATTATTGAGCACGTAGCCTTTACCTTTAGTGAGCCACCCAACTCTTTCAATGAGGAATCCAACGAGTTTTTCATGAGATCAGACCGAGGCCCTGCACAAGGTAAGTTACACTAGTCATAGAAGTGATGACAAATATCTGCACAATAGGTATTAAATCAAGATCAGATTGAATATTCAAACGAAATAATAAACAAATGAGGTTAACAAACTATGTATGAGTGTAAGTGACATTTCCGTAGTTTGTTGGGAGTACAAATTGGTAATATAGCATTTTCCAAGGCTTTGTAGATGTAATTAATCCTAAATAAAAGAAGGAAATAGAAGATAATAAGGCAAAAAAAAAAGGAACAATAGCATACATGATGGATAAGCAGCTCTAAATGGAGTGCGGTCTTCTTTAACTAACTGAAATCCTGAAAACCTGAAAAGTAATTAAACATATTTAACATGTTCTTTACCTATGAAATTATTCTGATTGAACGGGTTTTAAATAATGAAAATAACTTGAGATACTTTGTCCTAGTAAAGAAGAAAGCAAAATAGAATAGAATATGCAATTTTCCTCATGTAGTAATCTTACCAGGCTACACCAAGGCCACCAAAAATGTAAAAGACAGATTCCCAGCCATAATTTTCGATTAATGGAGGAGCCAAAAGTAACCTACAGTTTTTATAAAAAAAAAAATAAAAAAAAGAGATCTATAAATAAAATAGTATAAAAGAAAATGAAGAAGAAGTAAGGAACTGAATATTACCCCAAGACACTCCCGGCACTCAAACCACCAAAAACGAATGCTACTGCACGTGAACGTTCTTCTACTGGTATAGTCCTGATCAAAATCATATCGAAGTATTATAGTCCATAGATGAATTAATCTCTGCCAATTTTTTGTATCACTAAAAGAACATACCTAGCGATCAAATCAGTGGCAGCAGATGGTGAAACACCCTCTCCTATCCCAACCTGAAATGTTAAACAAGTTAGTAATGAAAATTGGGAAAGTTTTCTATCTAAGTATAAAATATTTTTATGGAATTACCAAAATCCTGGAAAAAACAAGTCCTGGCATAAAACCAGCAAGAATAGGAACCAAAGCAGTGGCCAGAGACCAGACAAAGACCCCAACTTGAAGAACATTTCTGCATGGAATAATACGTGTTACAACTGTAAAATATTGTAATTAAATTCTCTTTACTGCACCATCCCTCTGCAACTGTATGCAACTACACGAATCTTCCCTCTTCGATAACGAATTACATATACCTCCCTGGTAAAACATCTTATCTACACTTGCTGCCTTTTATCCATCACATCATTTATTCATTTATAATCCAATAAACTTTTTTTTTTTTTTCCAAATTGGCCATGCACGCAACACATCATGTTGTTATTTGAATCTTTAGATAAATTTTGACGAGTATTCATAACCTAAACCCAAATAGGGAAGTTGGTGTAATTACACCTATAGATGGTATACACGGCCTTAGAAACGAACCTCCCACCAAAAATCTTGGAAAGCCAACCACCAGGCAGCTGACTTAGTGCATAACCCCAGAAGAAAGAAGATTGCACCAATCCAGCAACAGAAGAGCTCCAACCAAATTGATGAGACATCGGAATTATGGCAATACTCAAGTTCACCTATTCAGCGCAGCAAAAGAATTAGAACACAGCTGCCAATGAAATAATATGGCAATGGATCTCTGATTCTGTGTACTGCATTTCAAGATAACTTGTCATTAATTTATTACCATTAACAACATAAATAAAGCTATCAGAAATTGGTCAATTATACCAGCACAATTCTTTTGATCAATAGCAAGAAGGAATCCCATTTTAGCACAGCATTTAACTCACAAAAATGATATTTTAGACTTATATATTCAGAATTTTTGCCCAACATTGACACTTGACATTGCATTATAGCAGCCAAAACAATTTAAAATTTTAAACTCTATGCTTTGATTGTTGTACCTTTGCCTGTTTGTTTTCATTTTCCTCCCTATAATCGGAAAATTCTAGCCCAAACCTGGCTTAGCCGAACCCAATCAAAGGGAAGTGTATTACACTCGCCATTCGATTGATCACTCTCCCTAAATTTTCCACCAAAGTGCAAAACACTCGTCCTTGTTACACCGGTTTGGCTGAGCCAGGCTCGAACTAGAATTACAAGAAACGTAGCCAACACATATGACTTACCCAAATAACAAATAAAGGAAAATTACCTTATCCATGTTGCAAATAACAAAGGCCAGAGACGTAGTCCCGATGAGCTTGTATCTTTGAGGAAGATTCTTCCATGGAGGCCAATCCCAATGAAAACCCACTCCCCCCTCGTCTACACTATCCTTCTCTTTCAACTGACCATTCACTTCGAGCCCGTCAAGAATTCTTTGCATTTCCAGAGCATTTTCTCTTTCTCTCTCTTTTACGCTGCAAGAAACTCTAAATTTCAAGCTTTGCCTAAAGGGCAACCCATTAAAGAGTGGGTTTCTCACAACTGTTCTACAGGGTGAGGCTTTAAGCATCGTGCCGTGTGAAAAATTGAAGAAATTGTTGTCGGGGTTCGAAACTATTCGAGCCATCATATCCCCTTTCACAAAAAATAAAGGGGGTGATGAAGAGAATGTAGAAGTTCTGAATAAGGAAGAAAACGAAGTACAAAAGTATGAAGATGGAAGTAGAGTTTCTGACTTTCTTGTGTTGTGGTTGTGATCGGAGAGCGCGGAGGAGAAAGGAAACACGACAATTAAGAAAAGGACCAAACTTTGCCACGAAATTTGGAGGTTGTGGCGCCCAATTAAAATGGAAAAATATAAAGAATCGTATTTCAGATATCCTTCTCTCGAGAGAAGTTGGGGCTTTTATGATAGCCGCAAAAGAAATAAATTATGAGATCAATGGAGACCGTTGGATGAAGAAAGGAGTTTTTAATCACAGTCATCATGTCTTATGTTTTAAGGAGAACTATTCATGGATACAATGATTCAAAAGAAAGATATTTGTATCTCCTCGGGCTCTTTTTTGGCGATTCGAGGTCGAGATGTTAAGGGACTCGATTCACTTGAATTTGTATTTAGGGAAGTGCCGTTGTCCACTCAAAACCTGAATTGATGAAAACTGAAAGGGTGAGCTAGAGGTCAACTTGGGGGAATAGGAGGTTTTACCCAGATTGACACTCTGACGCTCAAGTTAGCTATCGAATGATTGAGATCGGGTTAAGAGTGCAGTAAATGCGGTAGGTAAAACTTACTGTATGAAATAAATGTGGGGGTATATATACCAGGTAAAGTCATGATTACTTCGACCTACGCGTCTCTTCCCCAAGCTGACAAGTGCCCCACTATACGTGAGCATTAAATGCTCGGTCAGCTATTAGTTTGAGAGTGGTGAGCCGGCATGTGGTGCTCTGTGTCGATGGGGTCGAGAGGTACTTTAAATCGAGAGAATGGTTATGACTCGGTCGGAGATTGGGTGCGGTAATTTTCTTGGGGGAATAAATGTTATCGCAACGCTAGATTGAGATGTTATTGACTCGGTATTCTGACACATGGCGTAACAATCTTGGTCCAGGTGGACTAATGGGTCCTATCCACGTCATAAGCCCCCCGAAACGTTGTCTGCTAGGGTTAACGTGGAGGCAACGTTTCACCTTCTGGGTGTGGGACCCATCGTAATCATTGCGACGTTTCATCTTCTCGATTCCCACCAAAATTACCCCTATATAAAGTGCCTCTCTGTAAATTCATTTTAATGCTTTTCAAAGAATTTGTGAGAGAGAGCTCCGAGTTATCTGAGTGCTGTTAGAGTACTTTGTGTGTTGTTGATCCATTTGTTCTTCGAAGGAAACCTCAAGACCACTACACAAGGTATCGATCTCGATTCTAACTCATATTTTTGTTTCTTTTGAATTTTTCTTCCCGATTGCTTCGAGGGAGAGGTTTGTCTCTTCCATTTTTGCGAGTTTTTCCTCTCTCTCGATTTGTCTGAGTCCCTTTCCAAAAGTTAATTTTCAAAACATCTTGCTATATAGGATGTCGATGAATCGAGAGGAGGAGAGGCCCATAGGGATGGAAGGGGTTGTATCTCTGAGTTCAAGTTCCTCCTCGAGTTCTGGGGATTCGGGGTCTTCACGGAGACGCATTCGACTAACCCTCAGGGGGCCGATGAGGAGGTCGATATAATTGGGGTATCAGACTCGGCTCCTAAAAAGAAATTGGAAGAGGTTGTTGGAGGATGCCTCCAAGAGGAAGAAGTACCTCGGGTTGAGAGGGAGAAGAGGAAGAGGATGAGGGCAATGTTGAGCCCGAGGAATAGTTGGTGAAGGATCCTCGAGCTATCCCTTGTACGATCTCCGCAGATAAAGTAAGGGAGATCAAAGAAATGCTTTTTGGGAGAGCCCCGGAGTACATAGGTTATCGAGTCATAAGACCTCGACCCGGGGATTGAATGACTAACCCCGAAGATATGTGCATCGCCATCAACTTCTTGGTGGTCGAGAATGGGTTTCGAGTGCCCATTCCAATTTATGCCCAATATTTACTGCTTGTCGGAGGTTTTCCAAGCTTCTCTGACTGCAGAAACATCGATGTCGGGGCCTGGTTATCTTCAACTATCCTCGAAAAATAATTTCTGATTGGTTAGATCTCCAACTTCCTCCAACAGAAAATGATGGAAGGAGAGATTCATCTTCATCGAGTACAAGAAGGGGTGACCAGACCTAAAGTTTTTGGGGTGGAGTTGGAAGCCTTGATCCACGCTGCCGAGAGGGAATCGGGGATGGCCTAATACTCTGGCTCAAAGTCTGAGAGAAATGGAGAGTGTGGAATCGAAAGATATGGTCGACCTACATATGTTGATCAAGTTGGGGTTGGCACTGCAGGTGCGGAAGAGTTTCGACCCGGGTATCTCGAATGACCCTTCCCGAAACAACCTTGTACCTATATGTTTCTTCGTAATAATCTTATTTTCCGAAGTAGCTGATCGATTTCTCTCTTTGTGCAGAAAAATACATCATCTCGGCCGCCCTGAACGCTCGGAGAAAGGAGATGGAGGATTTGAAGAAAGCTGCCAAGAAGACATGTCTTCCCCGTCCCAATGAGGCAGAGAATAAAACGGCCAACGAGGCAACCATAGCCGTTGTTCCCGTTGTGCTCGAGAAGAGGAGCGCCAAAGCTCTTAACAAAAGGGGTAGCATTCCGAGCGGGGGTATCGATGTGGAAGCCCCCCAGTCGAAGAGGTTAAAGGTGCAGTCCACCCACCCAAGTTCCTCCAAGTCTCAGCCCGTAGGAGAGAAGTCATCGGGAAAAATTGGTCGAGTTAATCCCCCCGCCCATAATGAGCCAGCTGTCGAGGTTTAGATCGATAGAATCGCCAACGATCCTGAGTTTGGGTTTGGAGCCGTTGTGCCTAGGAACGTGGCCAACATGTTAGCCGACGTCCGTCAGCCCCCCACTATCCGACCCATTCGAGCCATCCATGGAAGGCCAAAGAAGAGGACATGCATCTCTTCTTCGACTATCCTAGGGTCGAGGAACCTCATTTCCCTGGGGGAATACTGAGCGTGAATGACCGGGGAGAACATCACCGGATTGGAACAGCTCTTCGAGACTATCCTGCAATCGGAGCTTTATATAGCTCGATGTAAACTGAGGCAGACCACCGAGAATGGTGGGTCGTTTTGGATGATGAACTCGAGGCGTAAATGGCACAAAAATTCATGGCTGTAAGTATAAGCTCACTATCCTCCAACTTGTCATTTTTTATTGAATTTCCAAAGTCTTATACTAATTATTTGATTCTTTGCAGCTTAGCCAAGACATGTTCCATATAGCCCGCCGGAGTTGGGTTCATCGACAGTTGAGGGCTCGAGAGGCTCAGTCGGTAGAGACGATGTGGGTTGAGCTATCCTAGAAGGATAGAAAATTGGCGGAGACGGAGAAAGACAAGGCCCAGCTCGATAAAGACCTCCTTAACGCAATCTAAAGATTGTCAAAAGTGGAAAAGGAGCTAGAGGAGGCCAAGTCCAAAGTTTTCTGGTCAGAGAAAGAGAAGGAAGACATGAAACGCCTTGGTCAGATCGAGGGGGAGAGGAAGAGTGCTGATCATGCTATAAAGAGGTGTTGGGAGGGACTCAAGTTATCGGTCCCGACCATAGAGAAAAGGGGTGCCTATCGATTCATGAAATCGAAGGCCTTCCAGAGGGCTTGTGGGATTATGAGTTTCAAAAATGTCGAGGAGGGCTTCAACCTTTGCCTCGCTCAAACTTAAATCGCTGGATATATCCCCCAAGAGTATGATAAAAAGAAGATCGACATCTTTCATGACGACCCTCAACCTTCCTACCTCGATCTGCCTGTGTCAAGCCCCAACCCCGACTGTGATGAAGATGAGTTTAGGTTCGCTGTGAGCTTTGCTCGAACAATCTATGCAGGGGAACCTGAGGAGAGTGAGAAGATGTCTCCCGAGATCGACCTATCAGTTTTCTTTGAGCGTAAAGAGGTGTGTCCCGAGCGCTTTGGAAATGAAACACTCGTGCCAATCGATCAAGGAACTGCTCTGAGCCCGACCGACCAGTGAGCCAGAGCCAACCCTATCTCTGTGCTCGAATTTAAATGCTGAATGTGAACAATCTTTTTAAGGGATTCGACTATTGGGGTGGATCCTTTGTAATTTTTAGGTGCTCGACTATTGGGGTGAGTATCAGTAGTTGTTGACTCGAGATCCATTTGTAAATAGGTAGGGATCTGAGTATTGATAGCTCCCATGAGAAAAATCCAAATTAGTTCAAGTGTAAGCTTTTAGATGTTAGACTCGAGATAGTTTCCTTTAAGTTATTTTTCATGCAATCGACTTCCTTCCGTTGTATTTCCTTCAATTTTAGTTATGAAATGTATTTTATCTCTTACATCAATTATTTATATTTTAAGTTTATTTTATCGACTTAGTCTATGGAGAAGATGTCGAGGGTGCAACTCTTATCTTTCGATATAGGTAATAACATAATTGATAAAGTAACTGTAAAAGTAGTAGACAACGTAGTCGAGAAAAAGTGATACTTCATTGATAACATTATCGACACAAGACTTAAGATATTTTACAAGTAGAATTTCTTCAAATTTTGAGCATTCTACGATCAGGAAAGAGATTTTTCCCGATGCGTGTCACTCGAAATGGACCTTCTCAATTCTCATTGAGTTTACCCACATGCTTGGTGACGTCTGTTCTTTTCAGCACTAAGTCTCTTACTTGAAATAATCGAGGAAGAAGATGTCTATTGTACGTCCTTGAAGTAACGACTCGATAATTTTGCATTCTTTGAAATCCTTTCTCTCTAGTTTCTTCAATCGTATCCAGATCAAGAGTTCAATATCCTTTATTCCTCCCGAGTTGATAGTGCTCGACTCGAGGTGAATGGTGGAGTATCTCAGTAGGAATCATGGCTTTCGATCCATATACCATTGAATAAGGAGTTTACTTAGTTGGTGCCTCAGAGTGGTTCAATAGGCTCATAGGACTCCGTCTAACTCGTCGACCCAATATTATTTTTTAGCTTTGAGTCTAGCTTTGAGATTCTACAGTATTGTTCGATTTGTCACTTTGACTTATCAATTGGCTTGGGGATGTCCGACGGATGTAAATCTCTGGTTGATACAGAAATTGGAACAATAGGCTCTAAACTTCTGGCTTCAGAATTGGGGTCCATTATAGCAGATGAGTACTCGAGGAATCCCAAACCGAGTGATGATGTGCTTCCAGATAAAGTCTCGGATGAATGAAAAGTAATCCTTGGTACATCCAAGGTCTCAACCCATTTCGAGACATAATCGATAGCAACAATCACAAATTACCTTTGACGTGTGGCCAGGGAAAATGGGCCAATGATGTCGATTCCACACTGGTCGAATGGCCAGGCAGATTCGACTGTGTTCATCTCTGCGGGGTGCTGATGAATCAAGGTAGTAGTCTTTTGGCATCGAACACACTTCTTAACGAACTCGTAAGCGTCTTTTCAGAGGGTAGGCAAGTAGAAGCTAGCTCGGAAAACCTTTAGGGCAAGGGATTTATTGCCCGAGTGATTTCCAGATGACTCTGCATGTATTTCAGCTAACACCTGTTGCACTTGAGAAGGTCGAAGGCATCGTTTCGTAAGTCATAAGAAAGATCGCTTGTAAAGCCTTCCTTCATTGTCCAGAAAAAAAAAGTTGAAGGCGTGATGCTTTATTTTTCGAGCTTCTCTCAAATCTTCTCGCAAGATCTGGTCTCAGAGGTAAAGGACTAAGCTATCGAGCCAGCAAGGTTCGGCTATATCGATGGCATTGACGTTTGGAGATTCGGGATCAATGGCTCTTCGATTTGAGGTAGTGAAAGTTACTGTTCTTGTATTTGATCCTTGTTGGCCATTAGCAAACTTCAAAAGAGCATTTGCTCGAGTATTCTCTTCCCGAGGAACATGGAGCAGTTGGAATTCTTCAAATCTGGAGATGTGCTTGTGGACAAGGTCGAGATATTTAATCATTGTTTCCTGTCAAGCTTCATACTCACCCTAATCTGTCCTGCAACGAGTTATGAGTCGGTGATGGCTTTGAGTTGGGTAACGCCTTGTGCATTTGCAATTTTTAAACCTGCCAAAATAGCTTCATACTCGGCTTTGTAATTCGTTGTAAGGAATTCCAAGGCAATGGCGTATTCGAGTTCATCTCTATGCGTGTTTTGTAGGGATAGCCCCACTCCCCCCCTTCCGAAGAAGTCGAAGAGCCATCGACTGCCAGAACCCAGAGGGTGTCGTCATTCTGGGGAGTATGAGGTGGGTCTTTCTCAATGAGAAAATCTACTAGAATTTATGCTTGATAAGATACTCGAGGTCGGTAGCAAATCTCGAATTGTCCTAGTTTGATCGCCCATCGAGCGAGTCTTCCTAATGTATCCGATTTTTCAATAACCTATTTTAAAGGTTGATCCATCAATACAACGATCAGATGAGCTTGGAAATATGGCTTAAGTTTACGAAAAGCGTGAGTCACGACTAGAGCAAACTTTTCGATCTTGAGATATCGAGTCTCGGGTCCGTATAGAATCTTGCTCAAGTAATACACCAAAAAGGTATTTTCGATCGCGTATGGCCACTAGTACAGAGCTGATGGTTTCAAAAGAAACGGCCATATATAGGTATAGTAGTTTTGCATCGATTGGTTTGGTGAGTAGTGGTGGTGAAATAAGGTAGGATTTCAGTTCTTCGAATGCTACGTCATATTCGAGAGTCCATTTGAAAGTCTTCAAGTTGCGTAAAACTTTGAAAAATGGAAGATTCTTTTCGGAGGATCGAGATATGAAACATTTTAGGGATATGACTCGACCAATCAGTCGTTGCACATCTCGGATCGACTCCAGTCTTGAAAGGATTTGAATAGCTTTGATTTTAGTAGGGTTAGCTTCGATCCCCCGATGACTCACCATGTACCCGAGAAATTTTCCACCATCGACAGCAAAGGTACATTTAATTGGGTTTAGTTTGAGGTTGAACTTCCTTAGAAGGTCGAAAGCACGTCGAAGGTGTTCGAGATGATCATTGGTTTTTTCACTTTTCACAATCATGTCATAATCGTATAATTCCATGGTGTGTCCAATTTCAAACTCGAAGACCTTATTCATCATTCGTTGATAGGTGGCTCCTGCATTCTTGAGTCCGAAAGGCATGACCTTGAAGCATTAAATGTCATTGAAGACTATGAAGGTTGTCTTTGATTCATCTTCCTTGGCCATGAAGATTTGATAGTATCCTTAGAAAGCATCCATCACACTCAGACGCTCGCAACCCGCAGTCAAGTCGAACAACGGTCGATTCGGGATAAAGGATAGAGGTTTATCGAGCATGCCTTGTTGAGGTTAGTGAAGTCGTTACACATACGTCATTTGCCTCCGAGTTTGGGAACCAAAATAACATTGCAAAGCCAGTTGGCGTATTGAATCGAAGTTATGTATCGAGCATCGAGCAACTTGTTCACCTCCTGTTCAATTACGGCATTTCGAGCATCACTCTGCCTCCTGAGGTTTTGCTTGATTGGTCTAAATGATGGATCGATGTTGAGGTGGTGTTCAATGACTATCTTGTCTACTCCGACCAATTCTGAGGCTCTTGAGGCAAAAATATCGATGTTGTCTCTGAGAAATTGAATAAGCATGCACTATACGTGATTTTCTCGGTTTAGCCCGGTTGTAAGCTCGATGACTTCGAGCTCCTCAGATGCTTCTTGTCTTCATGCTTCTTTCTCTTAACGTTCTGATTTGAGGTGTCCTAATTGTGGACTCAATTTTTAGTTTGCTCCTCATGTTGAAAAAAGTTTTATTTCACTCCACATATGAGAATTATAATTTCAGTTTGCTTCCCATTTTGTGCAGCATATATGACATATTGCGATTTAAGTATGCGATATTACTATTAATTAGGTACGCGATTTCTAAGTTTTGATATGTGATTCTTGAGTTTTGATACTAGTATAAAAACTCAGGAATCGCGTACTTAAATTGTAATATCGCGTACTTAAATCTACATATGGCGTATGTGCTGCACAAAATGAGGAACAAACTAAAATTATGATTCTCATATAGAGAGTGAACTATTTTTTTTAAATGGGGAACAAACTAAAATTTTTTCAACTCATGAGCAATTTTAAAAGAATGCCCCGTAAAATACCCAATATGAGTATATATACAAGAAAGAAGAAAAATAAATAATCTTACCTTAAATTAAAAATAACAGCTACGAATTTATCTATATTATAAAAGAGCGAGTTGTTTCTTACAAAATATGGATCACCTAAAATACCCTCACAATAATTATATCTGTTGGGAATAGTGCCCTGAAAATTCAATTTGTTGATTAATTAAACAGAATTTATAACAAGTTATGAGTATTTCACATATTGATAATTAATGACGTGTGGTGGTATTCTTATATAAAATGTGTTTCATAGAAAAAGACTTTGAATACCGAAATCACGTGTTATTAAAGTTCTATTAGGTAAGATAAGAATGTGTTCTTATCAAGACTATAACGTGGTTATATAAGATGATTTGTCTTTCGTCATAGGGAATGGTGATTCCGGTTATAACACGTTGATGATTTTTCAATGAGATTGAAAACATCGAACTGGACCACTGAGATTATTCATTTTATACTGCTATCTAAAATGAATAAAATATCGGGAAGCATTAGACTCTTAATCCTGGCAGTATTTCGACTTTAGGCATGTAGTGTTAGTCACTGTGATGTACTCAGAAGTGAGGTCTCGGTAACGGGTGGCCAAAATACTTTGTACGTTCGGTGATTGCATGAAATGTGCTAAAGAGTAATACTGATCGAGGAATCTGTGGCCTTGTTGGAAGGTAAAAGATATCCCTGAAATAGATTTGCAAAAGTTCGAATTAAGACTTTGGCCAAAGCACTTCGTGTGATATGTCACCGAAGTTGTATGTTGAATGTGTTTCACATACAGAGAATTTGAACTTAAGGCGAATCAATAAATTTCAGATTGGAAGTGAAAAATAAATGATAGTAGTTGCAATTTAATTTTTCATGGATATCTACACGGAGGAGTAAAATGCGAAATTATTCTAGATCGAGAAATTAGTGAGTAATTTAATTAATTTTAGAGTGCAACAATATTTATTTAGTGGAATTAGATATTGTTAAACGATAATTAATTATTATCATGTGGTGATAATAGATTAACCCGTTTGGAGCTAAAATTAATTAGTTCTGCAGGTCCCCCTGCAAGCCCCATTAAAGACCCAAAGAAAAAATATTAAAAGGAGAAAGAGAAATGAATTTCGAAGTGTTTGAAAATAGCCAATTGATTTATTTTAAGAAAATAAATCAAAAGTTCCAAAGAGTTGGAAATGCCCGAAATTTTATTTTCTTTCATTTTTTTATAATTATTTAAAAAAACTGACGTGGCAGGTGCTGACGTGGCGTCTGGCGTGTCACACCACGTCAGCATATTAGGGCCCAAGTGGCGCTGGCTGGGAGCCGCATGGCGCGCCGGGTGTACGAATGAGATTGCGCCTCGTCATCGCGGATGGATGGCCCAGATTTGATTTGGGCTGGGCAGGTCAACGAGTTGGTCAAGCGGGTCAAATAAATAGGGTCGGACCTTAAATGGATAGGGTCGAGCTGGATCCGGTCCGGGTAGGACCAGACCCGGACACGTGTCCAATTCTGCTGAGCCATCACGTGTAGAACATGCGCCAGCAGCTCTGACCAATTGCAGCCGCGCGTGGGGGCGCGTGTGTACATGTGCCGGCGAGTGGTTGGCGGCGTCACGTTCACGGCAGAGAGGCCTGCCACGTGGTGTTCTTGGATTGGCCGAATCATACGCGGTTTGTACACGGCTTTGCAAAATGATTATATGGATTAATTAATATATACATATAATTAAGTGATTATATAACTAATATATAATTCATTTAATTATTAGAAAATAGAAATTTTCTAGTTTTAGAAAAATGAGTTTTTCTAGAAAAATATTTTTCTCTAGTATTTAGAGAAATATTTTCGGAGCCCATATCCGAGGGTCAAATCGGGGATATTGTGGGGAAGCTCTGCCAGTTTTACGGAAAATAGAAGAGCTGAAAAAATACCGTTAGATAGCCATATTTGCAGTACGGTAATATTTTACAGTTGTATTATTTTAAGCATGATAAATTATATGCTCTT
>JBBMKE010000002.1:12605660-12621588 GCA_037834125.1 Lippia alba | reverse complement strand
AGTGGTGACCATCCGTTCTTAAAGTTTGGGTCAATATCCTTGTAGATCTTTACTTTGCCCTATTATGCGCTTAGAGCTATTAAACTTTCATTTAATTCTTGTCCACTCATTCCTCTAATCGAGAGGAGACCTCCTTCACAGTTCATCACAAAAATGACTAGTAATGTAGTTTCCCATTTCGGTTATATCATCCCGAAAGTCTTTCTAACTCATCACGAAAATGACTAGTCAGGTAGTTAGGTCCCATTTCGGTTATATCATCCAAACCCCTTTTTATACTTAGTCAAAATGACTTCCCTGAACGAAATCGGGAGATAGAATTATTTGCTTCAACTTTCTTTCCCTAAAACTAGCATAAAAGTCCAGCAGAACCCTCATAACTCTATCAACCTTGAACCCTGAGATACAATTATGTAAAGAACCCATCAATTCGAACTGAGAAGATTGATCTTGTACGTTTTTCCGATCAAGAGATCCGCGGCATTTATTCGTTTCTGCATTTTCTCAGCAAAATTTATCCTACTTGAAGGTTTTAGACTGATAGACTACCTCATTCTTTTCCATTATCATCCTTAAGAATTCTAGGCCTGTCTAAACTTGCATCCCCATTGTCCCTAATAGAGGTGACTCTCTTGAGTACAACCGAATCTTGCAGTTGCACTCTCCCCCTTAAAAGATCCATCTTCACCAATTGGACTCTATCTATTATTTTATTCTTTAAACAAAACCCTATCTCCCTAGAGTTATCTTCCTTAGGATGAGTAACCTCCAAAAGGGAATGTATTTAGTGCATGACTTTCCTTAACTTAAAATGATCTCTTGTGACAATGTCCTGGGTTCTTTTCTTCTAAACTTCATCTGATTCTCTTGAATCACGAAACCAAACCCCAATCCTTTTCTCGTCCGATCCCATCAACCCGAGGCTTATCCCAAGTTCTTAATCTTCAAGCCATAATGTTCCTTTCCATCTCATCCCTACCACGTGATTATTTTTACTCTTCAACTCGGTTAGGCAAAACTTGATGGAGTGGTAGTAAGGGGTTCATGCGAAGGCAATAACCTAATAAATAAACACTAGAAGGATGCATGTTGGGTTAGGATGCCGAATGCTTGTACCACATATTTCACATTAGCAAATACAACATTATCTCAAAAATTCAGCAATCATAAAAATAAGGTACATAAATTAAAAGTTTAACTAATTCGATGTGATATATGATGCACTTGCTATAAATGCAATGAACCTGCCACCGTAGCAATGATTTTAGCACAAGATACCATCCATTTCTGTTGATATCGGATACTTAAGTTGAGGGTGGTTCTTCGAATGTTTGCTATACCTTGGTATATCTCTCTTCGATACTTTGCATTGGAGGTCTAGAAGGCCCGTGAGATACTGCAACCTGAAATCTTCCACGCATTCCATGCTAAGCGTCTTCATCTCTCAATCAACTAAGATCCCATTCTCCTCTCCTCGTCTCTCGGTGTCTTTCCACTCGTGGTTTGTGTCCCACGATATATAATTTTCATAGGTCCTTTAAAATTTGTAGAGAACGAAATTGAAAAACTCATCACGGATCGGGCCTTCTCTTACCGACCATAGGTGAGTGGAAATAACCTTTTCAAAGGAAAGGCCTTGAAGATCCCATATCCATTTCGAAACCTCACTCCATGCTAACCACCTATGTTTTAGCAAATTTGTTGTCAAGCTAGACCAAATTTTCACTCTACAAAAAAAAATTCAATCCGAGTATCGATGCATGTAGATTAACATATGCTTATGGCATACATTTAGCATAATAAGACATATAACAGATGCAAATGCAACATATAGCTAGAAAATTTTGAAATTAGACATGTCATCACATAGAATTTCCATCAATTTTACATCTATTAATGCTAAGAATCAATGCAATGCACACATTGACAAGTTGTTCCTATGCCGAACAACCTAAACTGACTCAACACGACATGAGAACTCCAGTTTTGTAATCTTGAGCTCTGATACAACTAAAGGATGTAGCGCCCGACGCGTGACGCCACATCCCCCGCACCTAGATCCAGACCCGGTCAAGAAATGGAAGTCCATGCCTGAATCCGAATCAAAGTGAACGGGGACTCACTCACTAGCTAGGCTAGGCGGGACCAACCCTTAAACCAATCAATATGAAAATCAGAGTAAAACGATCATAAGTGCGATAGCAAATAAAACATATACATACACATCTTATACAATGAGCCACGGGCTCGATAAAATTTACAAAACAACACGGCCTTCACAGCCTCAAACATGAACATGTGCCGCAAGCGTTCAATAAATGAAATAATGTAAATGTGAGTGTACAATTAACCTTAGACTTAAACTCTTAGGCAAGACTCACATCCCGTCTAGCACTCCAAACCTACAAGAACTGAAAACAAAGCTAGGTTCAGTCGATAGGAGACTGGTGGGTGTAAAACAGGGCATAGTAATATAATATCGCGATATTTAAACACCCACACATGAAAGCTACAATCCCGTTCGAAGTTTTACAAACATTTCCCAAGTGGGTAAAAAGAAATAAAAACAACGATCGGAATTACAACCATCAATTCATTTAGTTATTCATTCATACATGTGGTCTTTATGTGAACCCGGCGAGTGGGCGCTCCCGAACACCTTGTGTGTGCATTAATCAATTCATTCATTCATTCTTTAAGGATCATGCAACAATCATTCACGTATTCATTCATTCATTCATTCTTTCTTTCTTTCTTTCTTTCTTTCTTTCATTAGTCCATTCGTTCATTAGCACATACTCCATTCTCCGTTGGTGGTAGGTTAGCTAGACCCGAACACCCATGCATTAACCAAAAAGGTTTCATGACTCCCCAGATGGCACTCAGCGGCTATTCCTCGCTAAAACTCCTAACGAGGCCTAGTTTCGCCGTTTCCTTATGGGACTAACACACGGGATCACCGTCGGCCCAATGCCTCCCCGGATAGCCACAAGTATTAAGCCCCTGCGCCCCATTCTTTCCTTGTGATCTCGCCAAACATTAGGTGGGAATTCAATAAAGAAAAGGATTTAATGTGAAATCAATGACTCTTTTGAAAAGACTCAATATATATATAAATATTACCTTTGTCTTTAAAACATACACATTGGGATATATTGGGTCAGTTCATAGCTAGTAGAAGAGAAACACACCTGTTACACCTTACCGAACAATACCAAGAAGACAAGAAAACTGGAAAGCATCCTACGAACCCGGCAAGTCTCCACCCTGGAGAAAACTATAAAAAAGACAACATCATGCATTCATGAGACTCAACATGACCAAATAAGACACTCGGCAATGTTATGATATGATAGGAGATGCATACAAGGTTGTAACAGTGTCATGGAAATGCATCAAGTTACCATTCAATCATTCTTTCATTTTTTGATCATTTACATTCATTCCAATTCATATCTTTCATATATTCATTCAAATCAAGGAAAAATACGTCAATGACATGCATAGCACATATATCAACTTAATTATAAATCATATGAATCACCAAGTTTGGAAATAACAAGCATTAGGGCTCACATTGTAGCACACAAACGTTTACTCATTCATTTCAAGTTAAAACATTGAATCCATAACATAAAATTAATAAAAACATCAATATATATCAATTAACCAAGCATACAATGTATATATTTCACATATGGGTGCCGAGGAAGTGAAAGGAATGCAAGGAAAGAGATTTTGGCAAAGTTTAGCAAATGCCGACAGTTTTAGAGAATGCGTAAGCTGTAGTAAAATGAGAATATCTTGAGTTATAGAAATTGGAATTGAGTTTTTCTTGTGGAATATGAAACTAGACACATAGATCTTTCTAAGCATAGGTGCCACCAATCGTGGTTCAAAGCGAGGTGAGAATGGCGAAGGTGCGAAGTTGGACGAATGCAGTTTTTCGGTGAAGTGTCCACACAAAAATTAAATGGGTATATCTCATAATCTAGAAAAGATATTGAGTTGAAACCAATTGGATAATGTTCTAGACTCAAAAAGGTATCTATGGTTAAAATTTCAGGTAATTTGGAGCACAAACGAGGTCAACACGGTCATGTCAAAATTGGTCTGCGAGCTGACACGGACGTGTTGTGTAAATATTCAAATTCGAAGATGGAACACGGCCGTGTTGGAAATGAACTAGGTGCTGACATGGCCATGTTGGGTCATTTTCTCTTAAAATCAATAGCAAGAAAGAAGGGGTTCGATGGGGAGGCTTCCAAAATCACCCCAACTCATATCTAAGGTTAAACTCTCATATATTAACATGTCAAGGCATTAAGAGGCATTCAAGAAACAAAATTCAAGCTCATACGTTCAATGATTCATGCATAAAGGTCACAAAGGCGCAATTGGAGCAATTTGGCATATATGAGTGCACATTGGATCAAGTAATCACATTCTTAACACAAGAACTCACATACACATTCCATACTTCACACATTGCTCAAATTCACATAAGGGGATGAAGAGGATCAAGACTTCAGGGGGTAAAACCAAGCCAAAACCTTCACAAGCATAAAGGCAAGACTATTCCCAATCAAATTCTAGCCAAGAATTTCAATCATACAACAAGAATTGGCAACAAAATCATCAAGGATGCATCTACGAGCAAAGAATTGCATAGAGACACAAAGGATCACCAATTCACCCAAAACCTCAAAAGAGCATTAATGGCAATTCTTGCCCTAGCCAACTAACAAGTAAATTACATCTCTAGAATCGTAAATATGCACTCAAGGAACAAGGAAGGTGCAATAAAATCCATCAAAAGTCATGCCATCCCAATAATTCAAATTTGGGTGTTAAACCCTTACTGTTCACTAATCTTGCACTCATGCTTGATCTATGGAGTATGCTTGCTAAAATTATCATGAAAGATGCACATGGATGCAAGGAATTCAAATATGAAATCACCTTGAAGATTGATGCAAGAAAAAGTGGGAGTCTTGAGCTTGGAAGCAACAACAATGGTGGAAATTGAGGGGAAGCCTTCTTTCTCTTTTCTCTTGGTTGAAGATGAAGAAAAGTCAAGTGTGGGGAGTGTGGGAGGGTGGTGGCTCGGTTGGATGGCTGAAAGGGAGAGAGAGGAAGTCTTCAAGTGGGGTTAGGGCTAGAGAATAGGTCACTAGGCACGTTTATTAGGTACGCGAGTGTTTAAGGCTCAATTTTGATCGTTTAAGGGTTAAAATGGCTCGTTCCGGTCAAATGTATGTCAAATAAATTCCAAAATAAATCAAGCACTCAAGTCATTAATTAAAATATGCACATTTATCATATAGTCAAGTTCCAAGAAGTTCCGAGTTCAACACGCGAAGAAAAAGGGCACGCGATCAAATTGTTCATGCGCGTGTAATTCATTCAATCAAATAATTAAATTAATTCACGTATTCACTTAAGTCATTTAAGTCACTTTGACAATAATTTCAAGTAATAACAAGTTAAATCACATAAACACATAATTTAAATAAATTATGATGCACAATTAATATCACATTAAACAAACCTAAGCCGCCGAAAGATCGGGGCGTCACAAGAACAAGACCCGCTACTTTGTCAAATGTTCAGATTCTTAACATCATATTTTATTGGGAGTTAATAATATTTTTCATAAATTAAAATAATATAATTTAATTATAATAAATTATAAACTAGGTTATAACGGGCAATTGACATAACTTATTAAAGAATAGTCTGTGAAATAATTGATGGAAATCTAGAAACTTGGGGCTTTTCGTTACAAGGGACAAGTAAGTTTTTATTTGGGAAAATAATCCCTAGTTTGAAATCTTCCGTTATATAATCCTTCTTTTAGTTATGTCTAATAAAATAAATATTAAAAAATAATTATTTTCTACATGTTCAGATAGATATGTCGATCAATCGATCATCGATCTTCAAGAAATTTTTTTCCTTTTATTCTTTATTTGTTTATTTTCTTTTATTCATGAAATTAATAGGATCGATATATCCATCTTCATTATTTTTTTATTTTCTTTTATTCTTGAAAATCTTAAGGATGATCGAGTAGTCTCGAAGATCGACTATTCGAACACTTGAATCGACTAGTCGATCAACAGAATCAACTAAACCGATCTTGTTGATTTTCAAACATCAAATATAGAAAAGAAGAAAAAGAACAAAAGATGTTAGAAGAAGATAAGATTTCTATAATTATTTCTCTATTTTTTTTCTTAGTCGTAGATGTAAAAAATGATGAATGACGATGAAAGCAAGCATCGTGGTTGTAGTCTTGTAGAAGACTACGACGAAAGCAGGTGAGAAGAAGACGACGCAGGCGACAACGAGTAGACTAGACGACAATTCTGTTTTTCACCGTTGAAGGAGAGGACAGAAAAACATCGTTGAAGGAAAAAAGTAAAAGATTTGAAGAAAATTGCGTCCGATTTGAGTGTCATATGTGAAATTTCAAATCCATAACATGTTTATTTAAATAATACTAGAGAAAGAAAAAAATAATTAAGGAGTCATGTCAATAATAGAAGGAAAAAAAAAAGAAAAAAGAAATTGAGGGTTATTTTTCTGGAAAAAAAAAACTTGGGCGTCCCTTCGGCCTTATTTGTCTACTAGAAACCTACTCTCCAAGTATATCCGTAATTTATAAATTGTTGGATGGGGTGTATATGTGGTTATTTAACTAAGAAAATAATAAAGTGTAGTTGGTGGGTTCTAAATGTAATTCAATCTTCAAATAGTAGATTGATTTTCAACTGTACCCATTGGTAAATAACTAAATATCGATATGCAACTTTCCCAAAAAATGAATATCCAAATCCAAAGTGTGAGGCAAACCCTCTTATAAACATTTAGTTGCCAGCTTCAGAAAACAAGAAATCTGCATCCCTCCCGTACGATTACAGGTAATTCTAACCCGAGTCTGGCTCGGCCAAACCTGTATAACAGGGGTGAGTATTTTGCATTTGATGTGTGGTTGGTGGAAAATTTAGGGAGAGTGATCAATCAAATGACAAGTGTAATACACTTGCCATTTTAATTGGTTGGGTCCGGTCAAACCGGATCTGGGCTAGAATTTTCCGTACGATTACAAATATTCAAATCCATTCTCCCGTGAAGTCTGAAAGCTTCACTACATAATAATAGCTTCTTCCTTTGTCCTAAAAAAGGAAAGCCAAGAAAATAACATGGGTGGAATTTCTTCCCCAACAAAATCAGTTCAAGAGCTAGTTGAAAACGGCAGTGAGATGCCTGAAAGGTATATTTGGAGAGATAATAGCAACAATTATGGGGCCGTAAACCTAAATGTTCCAGAAACGACAGAAATTCCAGTTATTGATGTCAATAAATTGGTTTCCAATTTATCATCCGCCATGGATGAAGAGCTGCTCAAACTCCGCACGGCTCTCAGCTCATGGGGTTGCTTCCAGGTTTCTACTTTCATATATTTTTTTCAGTTTTATATTAGTTATTATCATCTCTGTTGATTCAACTTACGTATGAAGCTATTGATGATTTCTAATTTGGATATTGGTTTTTTTTTTCCTTTTTTTGAGGGGATATTGATTTTCTTGGAAGTTGCAGAGTTTGACTTTGTAAACCGAACATGGTGTTCTTTAGAATTTAATAAGAAAATAGGACGAGTTGTCTAGGTCCATAATAGGGAATCCCACTTGCGTTTGGCTGAATACATATATTTGATTTTGAATTTGGTTATCAATTTGAATCGATGCATCTACCCGCATCAACTTCTACAAATATTATTTTGCCATGTCGTATCGTATCCGTGTTGGATATTGTATCCGACTCTTCTCATGTGAAAAATTAAAAAAAAAAAAGTTCGTCACTATATTCATATCGTGTCGTGTCCGTCATGTGTCCATATCATGCAACATAACATCTAACCTTTTGAATGTTTACATTTTTTGATTATTTATTATGAATTCTTTATTAATATTTTATTTTGCTATCTGCACTTACTGATCAATATTTTACTCTAAATTATTGCTACGATAATATATATTACGCCAAACAATGTGTTTGAAAAAAGTTTTTGTTCGCGCGAAAACACTTGTGTAATTAGATCAAGTTTTGTAATATGCATGTGACGTAATTAGTTCTTGTTTCTAACTTAAACCTTTACAAAAGTTTCCAGATATTTTGTTTATTTAATTATTACATAATATGGAATAGCCTTTTCATTTTCTTGGTATTTGTATTATTTTTTATGTCGTAATTCTCTTGCTTAATTATTTGATATGATGAGTTTGGTGATCTACATTTTGTATTTAATATAAAGAGAAACGAGGATATAATGCACAAATTAACCAAGAATTTAAAGCGTTTTCTTCCAATATGAAAGATAAAAGATTTGTCACAACACATTATTTTAGATCGGTTTCAGTCTTTAACTTAGGTTACTTAAATCACAATGGGTCTCGTGTTTCGGTGTGTTTTCTATCTTAGTGCAGTTTGTTTTTTTAACACACATATCCAAGCGGGATTTGAACCCACAACTTCGCCCTGGAGTGATAAACGTAATAGTACCACATATTAGTTTATTAATTAGCTTAATTAATATAGCTAAGAGATATGTTAAGATTTAATCTAAACTTTTAAATTATGAAGTAGTTTTTTACCCACATTTATTTCTACTGTATAGTAGTAATTTGATTATTGATTGCCGTAGCTTGACTAGCTTCTTAGTTGAAATACCAATGCAATAGATAATATCCTATAGCCTAAAAAGTAAAAAAGGATATTTATTTTCTTCCTTATTTTAGTATGCCCGTTACTCTTATATTCAAACAAGGTTGATACTCTTTGTAATCTAGGCCATAAACCATGGCATCCAAAACTCCTTATTGGATGAAGTGCGCCATCTTTCTAGAGAATTTTTTCATCTGCCGATGATGGAGAAGCAAAAATATGTGAGGGTTGGGGATGACTATGAAGGCTACGGCAACGATCTCGTGCTCTTTGAGGACCAACCCCTTGATTGGAATGATAGATTGTATGTATTAGTAAAACCAGAACAAAAGCGTAAACTCCAATATTGGCCGCAAAATCCACCATCTTTCAGGTATGTTCATATCTTGCTCAATTTGATGGATTTAGTTTCATGGCTGTCCATTTCCTTCGTTAACATTGTGATAAAATATTTCATATATTTTCCATGGCTAAAAACATGAGCAATTGAGACACCCTTAGTTGTCGACTCCTATGAAAGAGTGTATCATGGTGTTATTTGATCATTCTTCTCGATCAAGCTCCGTAGCAGAATAGAGGTTCAGGTGAAGCTTGTTTGATGTTCTGATGTTGTCAACATAATAGGATTATGGTTTTCCGATAATCTCTTTTCAGAGGTGTCGTTAGCCTCATCTGTAATGCTCTTCTAGTAATGATACAATCAACAATCTTATAATTGGTTTATCCGTCTTTTTCTTACTAGAAAAACAACACGCATGCAGGAACTTACTGCATGAATACACGGCTAGGACAGAACAGATCCAAAACCAACTCCTCAAGTCAATGGCAATGTCATTAAACTTGCCGGAGGATAGCTTTCTGGACAAATTTGGAGAAGAAAGGATAATGTATGCAAGATTCAACTACTATCCTCCTTGTTCAAAAGCTGACCGAGTTCTTGGCCTCAAACCACATGCGGATGGATCAGGGCTAACTATTCTAATGCAAGACGAACAAGTTCAAGGCCTTCAAGTCCTCAAGGATAATCAATGGTTTTCTGTTCCTATAATGCCCCATGCACTGCTCGTAAACGTTGGGGATCAGCTCGAGGTATGTGTGTGTGTATGCGTAATCACTTGCATCCTAATCCTATAGGCTAATTGTGCTGCATTCTGTGAAGAGATAGAGTCAATAAGATGCTAAGAGCTAAAATATGTATAAGATTAATCTCAACCTATTTTTCCAAGTGCTAAGCAAACTTCCTTGGCTCTCCTTCTATTAATGACAATATTTACATCTTATAAGAGTCTTATCATCTTGTTTTGTTCAAACATTTAAAAGAAATTATTATATGTTATAGGGATAACTGCAATGACATATCCTAAAGTTTGGCATAGTTTCACAAATTTCCTCTTAAGGGTTTGAGTAAATTCAAAAAACTTCCACGGGGAAGAATTTACATTAGAATTAGATCCATGAGTTTTGATCAGATTTCATTGTTAACTTTTTAGGAATACTCTAATTTTCCCTTGACGGTTACTAAATATTATCTGACTGCAAACTCATAACTATAATAGCAGGAGGAGGTCAAATCTTAAAATATGTCTGGAGAAATTCTGTAATTTCTTAAATTTTAGAGAGAAGGGATTGTAATTAGGCAAATCTGAGAATATGTCAATATTTGTTAGTAGCTTATATAAGTTCTTTCAGAACGGCTTAACCTAACATCGTCAGAAAGTTAACAAATTCGACTAAAAATGCGCATCCGGAATCTGGATGGATCCTTTTTTAGGAAGTTGTTAGTAGCCAAATCTTATATTGCATACAACGGATTCAAATGCAATATTCATGTACAACGCATAAACTTTTGTGTTGGCTTTGAAATATACGGGCTATCTCGCGAATCTCGTATTTCACCTTTCTTTTCCCACAGATAATGAGCAACGGAATAATGAAGAGTCCGGTGCATAGAGCTGTTGCCAGCTTAGAGAAAGAGAGGAACACGGTGGCTATGTTCTGTGCACCGGACCCTGAAAAAGAGATTGAGCCGCTGGAGCAGCTTGTTGATGATGAAAAAAGACCAAGATTATTCAAGAAAATTAGAAATTACCCAGAAACTTATTTCCACTATTACCAGCAGGGAAAAAGACCCATTGATGCGGTTAGAGTTTAATTACGGGCGAATAAACCCGCTGGGCAGTGCAATAGGCAATATGTGTTTTTGAAGGAGAAAACTAGACATGCATGTTGCTAAATTTCAGATACTCCTACGAAATACCTTGTAGTATTTATCAATCTAATTTTGTGGCATTAACTTTAAATGCAATATTTAAGAAGTGATGAAACTCCAATTTCGTTCCAAGGATTTTTGGATTTTGTTTGTTATTGTACTCTTGTGTTTGATGGTTTTCGTTGTATTTTGGATCTCTTTCAAGTATTTCTGTTAAGAGCAAATTGCATTTTTTGTCCCATATCTTCTCACTTTTGATTCTACGAGTTTCAAAAGTGAGAGCTGCCAAATTAGTTAGGCTATTGGGCATAAGTTTACCAATTATAAATTAACCCACCATTATAAAATGGTCAAAGAATCCAAAGAACATGTGAAAGGCATGACTAATGCACATGTAAATGGAATGGAAATGATCAAACATTACATTCCAACTTGGTACAATTACATCAAGAGTTGAAATCATCTGACATCGATGGAACAAGTGTTAAATTGAGGCCTACTAAAACGGCAGAAACCAGAGTACAAATTTAATGAGAAAACACAAAGATTCTCACTGGTAAGTTACACTACCATCTGTACATCGACCCCCCGGATATCTCCGTCACCCATGGTTCCATCAGCAGGATATAACACATTTCCTATAAAGAATCAAGGCAATTACAGTGAGGCAGACAAGAAATGGGAGTCATAAGACAACGAACAATAGTTTTAATAAATCGTATTTTAGCACTCAAAAATGTTTCTAAAGATTAACATAAACCTCTTCCAATTATAAATCGGATAGATAATCGGGTAACAAAGCATCTTTACAAACACAATCAAACAAAGTATTTGCTTAAAAATGCAGAGCAAGAAACTCGTTTGGGATATCTGTTGGAGCTTTTTGCAGGAGCACATACAAGAATAATCGGAGAATCTGATTCAAGTATTCAACATTGCCTTAGACATATTTTCTTTTCCAAGCTTAATATAACCTAACAAAACTTCCAATAGTCCAATTCACAACTCTTGAAACTTAGCTTACTAGGTATAATCAACTCAGTGTTTGATGGTTAAAATTAGCAAACAGGATCCTTCAACAACCACCATCTCCTGCTAGCAACCCCATTACAAGAAGCTGCTCTGTTTTGTAACATGATACTTTAAACTCAAGGAGATGCTTTCCAATAAAGATTTATTCTTTTAGGATAATGACAGGGGTGGAGTGAGAATCCCTTCTTACCAAAACAAAAGGAAATGAAACAAACGATTAAACCAAAAAAAAAGACCTCATCTTTCCAGTGATAATAACCGTTGCTGGGTTTAATCCTCATAAATATTGTAGACCCCATTTATACTTCCTTTACATTTACCTCACTACCTCAAACCAAATAAAAAGCAATAGATCCAACTCACAAGCAACACCATTTCCTCTCATGGTTTGGCCTACTTATTGTCATCGTGGAACTAAAAGAGTAAGTCTACCATAGAACACAAAAGTTATTCTTGTAATACTCATCAACTGACAGGCTATATCAAAATCGACCCATTTATTCTCCGGCACAATCAAGCAAGTTAAGGCCATTTAATCTATACACAGAACACATACTTATTACCAACTCATGTAATAATTTCACCATATTCATTCACAACAAAAAACAGGGGCGAGTCTCATACCTAATACAACAGAAATCAACCGCTCCTAATTGTTCTTGTTGCTCAAACTCTCCGAATGAGGAGGCAACAACGGAATCGGAGTCCCGTTCTTAGGCAACTTCGACAAAATAGGTCTCCGATGTCCTCCTTCCTCAGCTTTCCCGAACAACTGCTTCCTCAGAACCTCGTGTAAGTGTCCAAACAACTCCTTCTTCAATGCCTCAAACGCCAAATCCAACCTTTCCAACTGTTCCATAGCATTCTTGTTATACATAAAGAGTCCATAATACAAATCAAAACTATCACTGGCTGTATTCTCCACCAAATTCAACAATGTCTCGTAACCCTTTGTATTAATCGGCGTGCTCTCCAACTGCAGTTTCTCAAGAATCCTCCCCATCGTGTGGGTGATAAATTGGGATCCAGCAGCATACTTGTCATGTTCCGCGCAGGTCATCTCCACCATCGTACATCCTTCCTTCTTGAAAATATCCAAGAACGTATCAACTCTATTCACCCTTGACTCCTCGTCGCCAATCCTGACCTTATCGAACACGAACGGCAAATTCTGCCAGGTGTGTTTCCCACTCTCGGGGCCAAACATGGGGTGAGTGCACAGAATATCAAAATGATTGGGAAGATACTGGAGAAAAATGTTCTTCGGGAATTCCTTTACCGACAGAACGTCAACAAAGAGCGTGTTCCGCCTGAGGCGCTGGAGGGGAAGAGCTCTGAGCACAGATTCCGTCGAGATTATGGATGTACATATGAGGATTACATCTGGGTGCTGTTCGCAGAGGTCGTGGAGATCGGGGAAGAAGGCGGCGCCGATTGAATGTGCGATGGAGTTGTAATTAGATCGGGAATGCGCGTAGACCATGTGGCCTTGGCGTATGAACGCCTTCGCCAGAAATTGGCCGAAGTTCCCAAACCCTATAATGGCGATTTTGAGCTTTGTCGACTGCGTGAAGCGAGTGACGAGATGCGTTTCGTAGTCGTACGGCTGCGCGGCGTCGATTGCGCGCACTTGGAGGCGGTGGGGACGGAGGTGCCGCGGCGGAGAGGAAGAGAAGGATACACGGTGGGAATGGCGGTGAGGGACGAGGGAGGAACGTGTAGCGGCGGCGGATGAAGAGGCCGCGGCGGCGGGGACGGCGGCCGTGTGAGTGGATGTGGATTGAATGGTGGAAAGGGAAACCATTGCCGCCGCTGCTATTTTTGTGTTTATTTTCGGGTTTAAATAGACTAAGTGAGAGCAATTATGAGGCTTATATAGGTAGACACGAAACACGGTGATTGTTGATGTTCGTGTGGAAGAGTGAAGTTGGTGGCAACGAAGATTGAAGGGGTTTGGTGTGGGTATTTTTATAGGTAGACAGACGAGAGAGATTTTACCAATTTTTTGGTAGTTAGAGATGTAAAAAAATGGAGGTTGCAATTGTGGGCTTCTTGGATGTTTCTCTAACGTCAAACAGCCATTGTTTGAACGGTTTATAGATCTTTGGAATCTTGTCAGATTAGATTTAGGGCCGCCCCCTAGGTCGAATAGACCGAATCAAGAATTTTGGGTCCAATTCTAATAACGATAGAGAGTTAAATCGATTCGGATTCGGATTCTTTAATATTGAATTTAAAAGAATTGGACGGATCAAATTTTAATTTTTGAATTTTAAGAATTTTAATTTTAATTTAAATTATTATTATTGTAATATTCTTGTCAATACCATTACAATTAAGATAATCAATCAATTTTGAGTATTATTATTTTAATATTCTTGTCCCCATCCAATTACGCATTAAACCTATTTTACTGGATAAATCCGCATCCAATTACATATTAAATTTGTTTCACTGGACAAAGTTTGCATCCAATTACACATTAAACTTGTTTCAGTCCCCATCCAATTAGGCATTAAACCCTTTTCACTAGACAAAGTCTCCATCCAATTGAGCATTAAACTCCATTCAATTACGCATTAAACTTGTTTTATTGAACAAAGTCCCCATCCAATTACGCATTAAACAAGTTTTATTGGACAAAACCCCCATCCAATTACGCATTAAACTTATTTCACTGGACAAAGTTCTCATCCAATTATGCATTAAAATTGGTAAAAGACATCAAACAAATTAAAAAACGAATTCAACTTCATTTACTATACAAAACAGATTGAAAGAGATTGAAAAATATATCAAAAAAGTTACAAATGAAATTTGCTGAGGAAAATATCGGCTAACTTAAAACGGTACTCGGCGATACTGCATGTCTCAGCATATGTATCAAAAGTTGCAGTGTCTCGAACAAGCTTCTCACTATAGAGACATAATAATACGCCACACTCACTACCCCCCTTATCTTGAATTCTTATTTGTGCTCTCACCAATTCCCTCTGTTTGGGACAAATGACAACTTTGTTCTTATGCCACAACTTCCAGAGAAAATCGGAGAATAAATCGACATTGGCGGAAGCTTCTGTTGTATGCATTGAGTTGTAGTGACTGAAACATTGTTGTACGATCACATATACCAACATATGCCAGTGAGCATTGATCATTAAATGGAAAACAACATAACGACTTGAGTGCATAACACTGGACGACACATCCTTCAGGGTCATGGCGTAGTCCTTTTTCACTACCTTCGTCATAAAATCGTTGAGTCCAAATCCGTCAATACAAGGGACAGTCTTGTTCTTTGATTTTCCTTTACCCCTGCTATTCAAGTTGCTCAAAAACTCAACTAACACATGAGGGTTGATAAAATGCACATTATGGAATTTCGGCCGAATGTAATTAGGACTTGTTAACAGGTCGCCATAAGACACAATAATGTTGTCATTGGTCTCTTTCCTCGTGACTAGATCGTGTAGATCTTCAAAAATGACATAAACTTGTTTAACTAGTATACACAATTTGATCTCTACAAAAATTTATAATAAAACAATCAACACGCTTCTTCTATCAACTAAGTTCATTGAATGAAATTAAGAACACTTACTTATGAGCCACCAGGTAGTTCATAATCAATTCAAATGCCCTCGCACGTTCCCCATCAGTGACCCCCTCACAGCCTGGGTACTGGCACCTGAGCCTAGGGGTGGGCGCGGGTCGGGTTAATCGGGTTTCGGGTAATTCGGGTCGGGTACCCGAAATGTCGGGTAGCATTTTTTGCTACCCGAACCCGATCCGAAGAAGGTTGGGTACCCGACAATCGGGTACCCGATTTTGTCTGGTACCCGACCGGGTCGGGTTCGGATACCCGCCCAATTTTTTTTAAAATTTATTATTGTTATTATTCAAAAGCCCAATTAAAGTCCAAACATTTGAAGCCCAGTTTTTATAGTATTTGGATTA
>JBBMKE010000002.1:12551392-12573903 GCA_037834125.1 Lippia alba | reverse complement strand
CGAGATAGAAATTATAGTGGTTGGTCATGGTTGATGTCAATATTGAATGGGCATCCTCGTCGATGCCATGAAAATATGAGGATGCATAAAAATGTTTTTTTTGCATTGTGTAAAATGTTGGTCGAAAAATATGGACTTAAACCAACAAAATATATAACTGTGGAGGAAGAAGTTGCGACTTTCCTAATGATTGTCGGACTGAGGGAAGGTAATAGGCAAATACAAGAGTATTTTCAGAGATCTGGATATACAGTTAGTCGATCATTCCATAATGTACTGCGAGCATGTACAAAAATGTCAATCGATTGGATTAAGCCTTTTGGCGACAGATCGACCACTCATCCTTATATTACAGAGAATGCAAGATATTACCCTCATTTCAAGGTATATTTTAATTTAATATAGTTTATTTAATGGTTGAGTTCTTTTAATAGTTAATTGATTCATTTTTTTTTTCTTTATTAAAAAGGATTGCATTGGTGCTATCGATGGTACTCATATCAAGGCAAAATTACCAGAGAATGAGCAAATCCCATTTATTGGGAGAAAAGGATTTCCTACACAAAATATAATGGCTGTTTGTGATTTTGACTTGTGTTTCACATTTGTGTTGCCGGGTTGGGAGGGCAGTGCTCACGATACCAGAGTTTTTTTTAATGCGATCAGAGATCCCTCAAAATGTTTCCCAATGCCCCCTAAAGGTATGTATCATTGTAGTAATAATGTTTTGCATAAAAAGTTTAGCTGTCATTTATATTTTATTTTAATATTTTTATAGGAAAATATTATTTGGTTGATGCGGGTTACCCTAATATAAAAGGATTCCTTGCTCCATACAAGGGCCATAAGTATCATCTACCAGAGTTCCGACGTGCATCGGCATATAACAATCATCAAGAAACCTACAATCATTTGCATTCGTCTTTGCGTTCAATCATTGAACGGTCCTTTGGTATATGGAAAGCTAAATGGCAGATGATTAATGATATACCGGTGAATATTCCTTGGCCTGATCAAGTCGCCCTAGTATCAGCTACAATGGCGATACACAATTTTATCCGCAAACATGATTTTGAAGATCCTGATTTTGTAGAAGTTGAGAACAATTCTAACTCCCGATTTGGCGAAGATGAATGTGACGATAATGGTTCACAAGACATGGGAAGTGAATCAAATGATCGAGAGATGAATAAAATAAGAGATGATATATGCATGTCTATAACATTCGGAAGGCTTGGGATTCCAGTGAATTCGATGTGAAAAGAAGTTGTGAATTATATCTAAAGATTAATTTTATTTTCTTATGTTTAATTTATTTGAGGGACAATAGCTACTTACTCTTATGTTAAAGAAATTATGATTGAATAAATATAATTTGTCCATTTTTTCATTTATAAATTCACATGCATTTCATTTGCTATGTATGTTGTATAAGCATTCTATTATATAAATATATAGCAATATAATTAATTTATATATTAGATTATAATCATATATAAATATAATAATTTATACTATATTTCATTCTATATAATAAATATATTATAATTTGTTTCGAAAGATATTATGTATTAATTATAAACATAAAATAATTAGTATAACCTAAGGTGTATATATATAAAATAGTATAGTATAATATATTTTATTAATTATAAATAATATTATATAAAAAATAATTATTATAAAGTAAGTTTTATATTAATATTTTATTTTAAATAACATTATAATAACCAAAATGATTAGGAAGTTTCAGGGTTAATTCAGTAACTTGATAAAAGTTAAAAGTGATTCTCAATTTTTCTCTGCAAACACTCAACTGATTATTTTTCTGCTTTTCACTTTTTTTTCCAAACACTCACTGCTTTTACTACTGCAAATTTTTGCAAATTTAACTTCTGCTTTAACTTCTGATTATCCAGTAGAGTTTGCAAACACCCCCTATGTGCTTTTTCTTTTTTCCTTTTTTTTCTTTTATTGCGTGATTTCTATATGTTAAAAGGGATTTACCGTTGAGCATGAAACTAGAAAAGTAGATTAACCATCTTCTTTCATCATCAATATTCAATACCTATACCCTCCAACCAGTCCAAGAAACATGAAAAATACATGGTTAATTCTCAAGGTATTAACTATAAATGGCCAAAACCCATGCACAGCCCCATTCCCTTTTATATGGAGATCAAGACCACTACAATCACAACTCAAAAGATGAAAGTTTTGACTAGCAAAATTATTGACACAACATTAATTCTACTTCTCTTCTTGGCATGCACCCGTGCGGTCGATGTTCAAGTGATGAACCATCTCAACGACGGGCTGCGCATGAGCGTGCATTGCCAATCAAAACAAGATGATCTTGGCTACCATATGTTGGATGTTGGTGGTGCCATCCAATGGAGTTTTTCTAGGAATTTTTGGAGAACCACGTTGTTTTACTGCCACGTGCAATGGGGAGATTCTCAATGGTATCGCTTCCATGCGTACGATGCTAATAGAGATTATTACAGATGTATCTCGGCATGTCAGTGGATGGTGTCGGGAGAAGGATTATTGCGCGTATACAATGAGTATACGAACTTGTGGGAATGGTTTCCATTGATGTCCTAATTAATTTGGGATGGAACTTTATCGTAATGGTGAAAAACAAGATATATATAAGGAAACTTGTGCTAAGAATTTTGACATTGGAAGAATTCATGTTTTTCCTTTTTGTTGGGAAAGAACTTTAATGGATGTTATGCAATTAGCACCGGATGCCTTTAAATAAATGTTAAATCTTGAGACTAATCTATATATATATATATATATATATATATAATTCACAACCCTCAAGGCTATCCATGTGTATGCTGAGGTGGATAGCCTCAATAAATTTATTATATTATACAAATAAATAATATTTTTAAAATATTTAATACTTGTCTAAGACCTATTATCTAAAATTTAAAACTAGAATATCTCAAAATTTGTTATCGTATAAATCTCAAAATCGGCAAAAATCTCATTAATTTTATCATATTATGCAAATAAATAATATTTAAATATTTAATATTTATCTAAAACTTTGAAGTTTTTAAATTAAAACTATTATAAAAATCTCAAAATCTTTCATAAAATCTCAAATCTGTTAGTAATAAATATTTGAATTTAAAATCAAATTATCAATAAGAAATCTAATCAAATCTAAAGAGATTTATATATGTTAGTTAAAATAATTTAAAACTTAAATTCAAATTAGTAGGTTTTAAAAGATTCAAACTTAAAAATCTTTTGATATCTAGAATTATTATCCATATGGTAATTCCGAAAAGGATGAAAAATAGTTATAAAGTTTGGTAGTACTCACACTTTAAATACGGAGTTTTACATTTCATTTTTTTATGCATCCAAAAATTTATTACGTTTCTACGCATCCCAAACTGAATGCATTTTGATTATGTCAACACTTCAAATTATTGTTCATCTGTGTAAGTTCTCCATTCAATTTATTATTGATCTGTGTATAAGTTCTTCATTCTTTTTTTTGACGACCAGCAACAAAGGCAACTAACAAGCTTCGCTAATAACAACGTCCGAAACAAAGGACGGACAAACTGAAGAACCAACGCAGGCCGAAGCCGCATTACGAGCAAGAAGGTAGGCAGCTATATTTGCACCACGCCTAGTGAAGAAAAAACAAACATCCCTCAAACACGAGCAAAACAGTCTAACGTCAGCAACGAGATTACCAACATTCGAAAAATCTTCATCCTCACTAACAATGCTGTTGATAAGGTTAAGGCTATCACCTTCGAAAATCACCTTTTGCCAGCCGAAGTCTCTAGTTAAACGAGCCGCTGCTACAGCAGTCATAGCTTCCGCCACCAAAGGATCCGCAACCGAACTCTTCCGATTTGTCTCTCACCCCGCACAACACCCTTCCTCATCTCTAGCAATAATCCCGATACCGATAACATTGTCGGACCCGAAGACCGCACCATCAAAGTTTACTTTGATCCAACCCGGAGCAGGCTTAGTCCATCCACATCTTCTGGAATACTTTGCAAACATCTAAGCTCCTCATCAATAGTGCAGCAACTCAACAGATTAGTTCTCGCCACTTCCACCACATTGGCAGGAGAACTAACAACCCCCTCCTCTCTCAACCTGTTCCGTGCCCCCCAAATGTTCCAAAGAATGACAGCAATCAACTCGCGTACCTCAGGGGAACTGGATTCCAGCAAATCAACAAGGAAACCGCTGAAACTCCCATGCAAATAAGTAATTACTGTACCTGGGAGGTGAGAAGCGCGCCAAACCTCTTAAACCCAGGGACAAGTGAATAAGGCATGTGTTATGTCTTCAATTTCAGCGTGGCAATGGATGCAACCACCATTATCCAAACAGTGTCGGCGTTGGAAATTATACCCCGTCGGCAAAATATCGTGAATACACCTCCAAGGGAAACTCCTGAGTTTCGGTTGGCATTTCACTCTCCAAACCACTTTTCACTTATTTTTATCCAGAATGGGTTGATTTGTCACGTTCTCCAGGAGCTCCAACTCCTTCGCCAAGTGATAAGCGCTTTTTACCGAGAACACCCCATTTTTGTTGTAATGCCAAACAAGTGTATCTTCTCTAGGAACCGATCTGAGAGGGATGCTCAAAATGAGATGGGCTTCACCCTCATCAAACATAGATTCCACCATCTCCGAGTTCCATTGCATTAACCCCGGTCTCATCAACTCAGAAACTTTCCCCGGCGCCGCACCCGAGCCACCACCCGACATTGGTTTAAAATCGAAATCCCGAGGGAGACATTTATCATTCCAAATATCAATCGACTTACCATCACCCACTCTCCACCTGCACCCCGCCGATAAGAGAAAACGAGCCCCGAATAAATTTCTCCAGGTATATGATGGAGATTACCCAAGGAAGCGTGCCAAATGTCCGTTTGGGGAAAATATTTGGCTTTCAGAAGGCGACCAAGCAAACTGTCCGGGAATTTAAGAACACGCCAAAGCTGCTTGGCAAGCATAGCCTCGTTAAAATGTTTGAAATTCCGAAGACCCAACCCTCCACGGCTCTTACTCGAACAAATCTTCTCCCAAGCCAACCATTGCATTTTTTAGCTCCCCTATTATCCCACCAGAAATTGCAAAAAGTGGAGTCGATATCATGCAAAAAATTATCCGAAAGCCTAAAGCAATTCATCGCATAAGTAGGAATGGCTTGGAGAACGACTTTAATCAACACCTCTTTACCTGCCTTGTAAAGGAATTTTTCCGAGAACCCCTGTATCCTCTTACGAATTTTATCCATAATCCCACTAAAAACTGCTTTGCGGGACCTTCCCACGACCGATGGAAGACCTAAATAGAGGTCCAATTTCTCCACTCTCCTTACCCCAACCAAGTCAGCTAATCCCTCTTGAGTCTCTAACGGGACGTTCTTGCTAAAAGTTATCGAGGACTTTTGAAGATGGTTTGCCCCGACACTCTTTCATATCGACCAAGTACCTCCTTAATACAAAACATAGCCTCCATGTCAGCCTTTCCGTAAATCATCGTATCGTCGGCGAAAAGCAAATGAGAGATCGACGGTGCTCCTCCATAGATTTTTACCCCCTTCAAATGGCCATTAATTTCCCCCACCTGTAAGAAAGAAGACAAAACTTCTGCACAAAGGAGAAAGAGATAAGGGGTGAGGGGGTCCCCTTGACGAAGGCCCCTCTCCGGGACTAAGGAACTGAATTCGCAGCCATCAAGTAGGAAAGAATAGGAAACCGAAGACACACAGGTCATAATACGGGAAACAAAAGTATCAGGGAAGCCTAACCTGGCCAAGAGTCGTTCAAGGAATCGCCATTCGACACGATCGTAGGCTTTGCTCATGTCGAGCTTCAGGTTGAAGTAATCGTCCTTTCCTGTACTCTTAGTTTTCAAGAAGTGATTTATCTCAAAGGCAACAAGGACATTATCACTAATAAGGCGACCAGACATGAAGGCAGATTGGAAGGGAGAAATAATAGAATTAAGCAGATGTTTTTCATTCTATTTATTAAGTTAGCGTATTCCATTATTGTATCCATAAAAAAATTTCTTTATCTATGTCTTTGTTTGTATTTTAAGTACCCGGTTATTATATTTGCCTTTTATTTATTACGTTTTTTTATTGCGTATTACTTTTTATATTTGATATTTGACGATACTTTAATGTATTTTTCTATATATTTTAATATTTTTTTCTATATTTTATTTTTTGTTTACAGTGAGTTTATTACATCATATACATGTATATATATTTTGATAGTTTTCAGATCATATGTATACCTTTTTAAAATTTTAATTTCTTTATTTATATGATTTTTTATATTTATAATTTAACAATTCATTTTATTATTTATATAATTTTTGATATTTATAAATCAATATCTTTGTAGATAATTAACATATGAATTTTTAATATATATACTTACTGAGTTTTTATTTTATTTTACAAATGAATTCTACAAACATAATTTATGTGTCTTTTTAAAGATGATTTAATTTTTTTTTTATTGATCGTATGTTTGTATCCCATGCCTTGGGCACGGGTTTAGAACTAGTATTAAGAATAATTTCAAAGTAAATATTAATATAAAAATTCTAATTTAATATATATTTGAATAATAATAATTTTATTATTTGTATAAGTACGCATGACTTACTAAGTATATCTTAATAAAAATCTCATAGTTTGGACATTACTAATATTAAAGAGGTTTTTTCACCCGCATATTTCTCATGTACTGGGATCTCATTTGACATCCTCACCCATTCGGTTTCCCCAAATCGTACCCCATTCGGGCTTAATCCGAGAAATCGATTCCAAATCCAATCAAGTCACTACAAAATTACTGGGAACGCGGCAGAATTCGAAAAAATCTGTGTTTAATTCGGATTGAATCACTATGATGAAGTGGTAAGTAACCGATCATTTTTAGTTCAATGATTTGTTGCATATCGTCAAATTGCAGATCGTTATTTGTTTTATGTCGGCTTTTCTGTATATGGTTTTATTCAAAGTTTCACAGATGGCTTAAAACAAATGAATCTAGAAAATTGTATGGACTACAAGAATTTAGGGTTGGGGTCTTCAAAACAATGTTGTTTGATTGTTTTCCCAGAAAGATGAAATAGCAGTAGTGCCTGTAATTTTCCTTATTGTTCAGTTTAATGCAATCATATGTTCATCTGAGGTTGAAGAATTGTGCTTTGATAATAATAATTGGATAACTGCAGATAATCTGCTTGGATTGGCGACAGTCGTACTGTGACTCTATAATCGAACTATAATGGTGAGCAACATCTCCTTTGATTAATACGTTTCACTTGTTTTTCAGTTAAAAATTTTGTCTATTGGACTGTTATGTGATTACATATATGCATGTTCCCCCTATGTTTTCGGTTTATGGGCTTGTGTTTGCAGCATTTACCTTGATTGTTGATATCTATTGAAGTCCGTAACCGTATTCTTCAATTTGTGATGACCTGTATGAAGAAAAAGTGTAGCATGCACATGACCTAAATATTTATAAACATTCTTGTGTTTCTGTTCTGGTGTCGTGAAGTTGCAACTTCAGAAGTTAGAACATCCTTATGAATTCCCTAAAGCATAAATATGCAAAAAGTTTTGCTTTTAAAAATAAAATAAAATCTGAAGATGGACAAGTTGGAAGCAGGGAACGTTTAGGGGATTGTGCTAACAGAATGAAGAAGTACGAAAAAGTATAGGGTGAATTTAGATTATTACAAAGATTTTGTTGGAGGATGGATGGGATGGGTTGTTTAGATTTTAGTTTTTCAGGCCTAAAAGGAGCAGACTTACTCTCCTCGTATCTCTCAAACACAAAATGACTTGATTTTAACTAAAAGCTGAACTGCATTTTTAGACAACCTTATTATACTTTTGATGGAAGAGGAATGTTTGGAGTAATCCGAAATTTTATGTATTAATGAGCAGAAAAAGCTATGTGTTAAACGTTAATTTCTTGAAATTCTTCTGGATGATTAATGATGGAAATGATTGGAACCCTGTATATCATTTTGACATTTTTCTAATATATGTGAAATTGAGAATCTCGATTTAATAATGTAGCATTGTGTGTAGATTATATTGATGCCAATGGAATATCCTATAAAAGATGGTAGAACTGTAGTTAGCCAAGGACGTATTTAGTTCTCAGTACTTACTGACTACTTTTCTGTCGAGATCTGCTTAGAGATCAATTATCTTTTTAGGAATTTAGGATCTCATGAGATACATGTGGAATTAATCAGATAGATGTCAGAGTTGTATGGGAAAGTAACTTAACTATTTCAAGATCAATTACTAATGATGGAAATAGGTACCTAAGCAATTCTTGAATTGTTTGGCTAATATGTGCCCTTTCAAAGATGTATCACTCTACTTCATACCCTGAATGTTATGGCGAAGGAACTACTTTATGGTATATAAAGCATTTGTATGAGTTTTCGAGTTCACCAGCCACTCTGTGAAAAACAGTCATAAAATAAGTGAGATACAGAAGTTCACATTTTTGAAATGCTGCCTTACAACTATTATGTTTCCATGTGGAGATGAATATACTATTGCAGATGGTTTACCATATGAGACATTAAGAACAAGAAAAGTATGTTATGTTCGGGCTGAATTATCTGTCTCTTCATTATGATATGTCCCTTTTATAATTTCCGTAGTTATTATAAAGGGCAATTTTTTAATTCAAGTGTCTCAAATTGCAACAAAAACTACTATTTTAGGTCTACCACTCCAGTTTCGTTGATGATGAAGAAATTAGTAAAGCATGTGGTTGCCCTTTACTTCCCCTAAAAAGCCACATAAAAGGACCAGCTCCACTTTCAGAACAAGGTCATTTTTCACTCTTTTAACACAAATTCCCAGAAACTGAATCAAATTTATCATTAATAGTATTAATATATTGTATGCAGATAGCACAGATATTGTCGATGAAGCAATTACGTTCTTTCGTGCCAATGTCTTTTTCAGAAACTTTGACATCAAAAGTTCCGCAGATAAACTTCTCATCTACTTAACATTCTATATAAATATTGCTCTTAAGAGACTAGAAGGATGCCGAACATTGGCTGAAGGAACCAAAGCAATTATTAATCTGGGGTTGGAAAAGGTCCCTGTGCCAGGAGAGCATGGATTCCCGTTTCCAGGACTATTTGCTCATCCACAATCTCAACAAGAGGCAGGTAAAAATAGTTACACAGAGCAAAAGAAAATCTTAAGCAACGTGAGAGTATTAGATTTTCATTCTTCCCGATTTGTGACGATAAGAAATTACTTCTCTTGTACCATTTAATCCAATTTATTCTCTTTTCCCTTTTTGTTTTTCTTTTAGTTGTATGTCATATGTACAGTTGCACTGCACCCCCTACTTTAATTGCATTTAGGAATAGTGACATGACATACTCTGAGATTTGGCTTAATTACACGAACTTCCCCAGAGGTTCAGAAATTACAAAAACTCCCCTATCAAGAATTTCATTGCTTCTGGATCCTTGAATTTTAATGACACTCTATATTTATATGAAAAGACTATTTTATCCTTGAAACTTACCTTTCAATATTTTATTAATTAATGAGTATAATGGTATTCATTAGGCCAAACCTCAAGGTGTGTGAGGGAAGTTTCTGTAATTTCTCAAACTTCAGGAAGTTAGTATGATTAGGGCAAAACCTGAGGATAAGCCGGTTAATTTTCCCTGCATGAGTCGATGCTTGTATCTTTATATGTACTGAGAGGAAACGAGTAAAATGGTCTAAGATAGGATTTTTGCAGTTCTGTAAAGTCTAATGCTACCTGCTGATTTCCATCTTGTCACCATGGAAAATTATGCTTCTGTAAAAGTTTTACATTAATGGGATGTTTTTGTTGGTTGGGATGAATGGGATAAATGAGTAATGGGATGAGTTGTGGGATGTGATGGTGGATTGATCATCCCATGAAAAATATGGGATGAATAATCAACATTTTATCCAATATAATCTGTGGCCGTGTCATCAATCCCGGACTTGCAAAAATACAAGTAAACACAAGTTTAAATAGGATTATTAATCTAATCATCTGTAATCTTTTGAAGTAAACATGCCTGTAAGCATCTTATGTTCAGTGTGATCTGTGATGAAATAAATGCTGAATATCAATGTTCCAGTTATAATTTTGATGAATATTAAACTGTTGCAGTTCTGCACATTCCTTTCCTCATTATTTCACTTGACATCATTTCATGCATTGTACGATTTGTGATGCAGACCTCTTCAGGAACTACTTGAAGCAGATACGCGAAGAAACTAGTGGGAGATTATTGAGTGTGGCGTATCGATCCAATGGAACACCAAATAAATGGTGGTTGGCATTTGCCAAGAGAAAGTTTATGAACATCATTATACCTTAAACTGTTCCCTAGTGAACAATACGAGGATCTCGGCCAAGTTAAACATGATCTTCCCTGTTATCTCTGTGCTGGTTGCTGTTATTTTTGTTTGTTGATTTCACAATAGGAATACTAGTTTCAGGGGATTGATTATCTTCTGTCATCATTCTTAATCATGGTTTCATCTCTTGAAAGTGTCTGCTTTTGTGAATTGATGGTAGTTTTGAACTTGATTGGTATTTCTGGTTACACTATGCAGTTCCTTAAGAGATGACAGTTTATCATCTTCTGTCAATATATTTAGGGTGTGACTGGAACTATCCTGTAATCTTTACTTTCTCTAATTGTTTGTCATTATATTGTTTTTCATAAAATTCAATCTTACATAGATATATTTTCTGTGATATAATTGTTTGAATTATATAATTTTTGTTTTATGTATTTCTTAGACTTTTATAATAGTCTTACTAATGATATATACATTCTTCAGATTAGCATTAACCTTTAATCTTAAAATGTATGAAGAGATGATTATTTCATTAATATATAAATTTAGGAATCCTATTTTAGTATATGAATTTTGATTAAGCTTCGTATATAAATTAATACAATTAGGAACTTTTGAGATAATAAACTATTGGGGAAAAAAATTATCATCTCGACTACGCCTCTTTTTGCAATTTATTTTCTCGACAAAATTTCATTGCATACTGTATATCATGTAATTTTCACAAACTATCTTTTCTGATGAGTTTTTAGCGATTTTCGGTGACTTGAAAATAACTCACGTGAAACTTTCGTCGCATTTTTCTCTAATGCATTTCATCATCTCAATTTTGCAATTTTCACAAACAATTTTCGTGTTGCATTCTTCTCCCACACATTCTGCCGTTCCCGACTTTGCAATTATCACAAACGATGAGAATTTTGCAGTTCCGGTAGTTTGAAAATAACTCATATGAGCTTCACATGTCTTTACATGATAAATTTGTCTTTTAAAAATATTACTTAAAAAATTGGAATAAAAATTAAAGTAAGGTGAATGTGAATGGGCCATTGGGTCTAAATGAGTATGATGGCCCAAAACCAAAACACCTTATTTCTTGCATTAAAACTGACGCTAGGTTTATGTCTTTGGTATCTTACCCATTCCTCGTCGTTTCTCACACTCGATTTGCCGACGCCGACACTGCTTGCAGAGGTAATCTCTTCTCCATGCTTTCTTCTACCTGTGTATGTCTATATTTTGTTTGTAATTTCTCTGGAATTTTTGAATGAAATGGCGGTGGTGTCTTTTTGTTAGATCCGTAGCGGATTATGTTGTGGAGTGGATGTGATTTTGTCTATTGTTAGACCTTAATTTGCTGTTTTTCGGACAAGGGTTTTCGAAAATTTTGATTTTGTGAACTAGGGTTTTCGGTTTTGGGGATAAGTGTGCATCCATCTTATTGGTAGCTGTTTTAATTTATATGTGTATATTGTTGCCTTTTTCTTTTGTTCTCCTTATGCTTTTGTATTGGCAGTTTGGCACTTGCAGTGTACAGATATAAGTTATGTGATATCAGCTGAGGTAGTATAATGGTAGGATGTTGTGGCCAGATTTTCTTGTGAGTTTGTTGAATAACTACTACTTGGAGTATTTGTTTTTTGTTTCAAGTCTTCAACGTGTGTGAGATAGTGAAGAATCAGCCTGGTTTATATCTGATGTTTTGTTTACATGGTTCCTAATATCTTCTCAATTGAGTAAATCTATCTCTGTAATTAACACCAGAAATTATTTGGATTTATTACCTGACTCCTTTGCTGTTAATTGTAGATGAATGTGGAAAAATTGATGAAGATGGCCGGTTCGGTCCGTACCGGTGGGAAGGGTACCATGAGGAGGTATGTCTTTTGTTGTTGCGTATTTATGCTGCTTTTTCCCCTGATTAAAATTAGGCAAGTAGTTTTCCAGATTAAACAATGGACTGTAGATGTGGATATCACACTAGATAAGTAAGAATTTTTTACTGTTTTGCTTCATAACTGAATGTCTTCTGTGGATTCCAGAAAGAAGAAGGCCGTGCACAAGACGACCACTACAGATGACAAGAGGCTTCAAAGCACCTTGAAGAGAATAGGAGTGAATGTCATACCTGCAATTGAGGAAGTCAATATTTTCAAGGAGGATGTTGTTGTCCAGTTCGTTAACCCCAAAGGTATGAATTATATGTCACTGGACTTACCAAATTTTCTGAAGGACCATCTTCCGGTTACTCTCTTAACTTCTGTCTTTTTTTTGGCAGTTCAAGCATCTATTGCAGCCAACACTTGGGTTGTCAGTGGAACTCCTCAGAACAAGAGTATACTTCATTTCTTCAACTGCAAACATTCGCTGAATGGCTAACAAAATTGAATTAAAGATCCATACATATCTTCTTTTTATATTGAATGGTTGGAATTTCTTCCATTCGTATACAATGGTCAAAAAGTATCTTTGGGATTTCCCCCTCTATTTCTCCTTCTATCTTTAAAAAAAAGGAATTATGATCCACGAAGCTTATCGCCTGAACGTATTTAGGCGTTTTTTATTTAATTATGACCTTTCATTTGTTTTGCCAGAATTGCAAGACATTCTTCCTCAAATTATTCACCAGTTGGGTAAGTTTAGTTTTCTCTAACTTTTTGGCATTCTTTCGGTTTATCTTCAGCCAAAAAATCCTTACTGAAAACTTGTTCACTCTAAAAATTTCCCAGGCCCAGATAATTTGGAGAACTTGAAGAAACTGGCAGAACAGTTCCAGAAGCAAACACCTGGTGCTGGCAGCGGTGAAGCTTCTGGTGCTACGGGGGCACCTGAAGATGATGATGACGAGGTGCCAGAGCTCGTTGCTGGTGAGACATTTGAAGCTGCTGCTGAGGAGGGACACACCCAGCCTGCTGCTTCGTAGGGGTTTTTTCTCTTTTTCAATTTAGTAACATGTCCTCTATCTTCAATGTTTGAGAAAATCTGTTAATGTCACTTTGTTTCATGTCTCTACAATTAATCCATAACAGAAAGCTGATACTATGTTTGGCTTTGGCAAATCTTTCTCTTATATATATTCTAGTTATTCTTAGCAAAATCTTGTTTTAATTAATTGATGAGTTAGGGATTATCCTGTGTCATCATTCTTAACTATGGCTTTGTCTCTTGAAAGTGTCTGCTTTTGTGATTTGATGGTGGTTTTGAACTTGATTGGTGTTTCTGGTTACACTATGCAGTTCCTTAAGAGATGACAGTTGATTGTCTTCTGTCAATTATGTGTTAGGGTGTAACTGGAACATTCCTGTAATCTTTACTTTCTCTAATTGTTTGTCATTGTATTATTTTTCATAAAATTCAATCTATATAATTGTTTGAATTATATATATTTTTTCTATGTATTTCTTTGACTTTCCTATAATAGTCTTACTAATGATAAACACATTCTTCAGATTCGATTAATATATAAATTTATGAATCCTATTTTAGTATATAAATTTTGATTAAGCTTTGTATATAAATGAATATGAGCAGGAACTTTTGAGATAATAAACTATCGGGGAAAAAATTTATCATCTCGACTACGCCTCTTTTTGCAATTTATGATTTTGACAAAATTTCATTGCATATTGCTATCTTGATTTTGCGATTTTCATAAACTATCTTTTTTGATGGGTATTTAGCGGTTTCCGGTGGCTTGAAAATAATTAATTTAGAACTTTCGTTGCCATCTCGACTTTACAATTTTCACAAACGATGAGAATTTAGCAATTTTGGTGGTCGAAAAATAATTCATATGAGTTTCATATGTCTTTTCACATTATAAATTTGTCTTTTCAAAATTATTCCTCCACCTAAAACAATTATAGTGTTCAATTATAAAAATTTTCAATTATTCCTATAGTGGGGTGTGGCCGTGTGGGGGTTTGCAAGCATAAGCCCAAAAACTGGCGAACAACATAAAAAAGTAAAAAAAACATGGCTTAAAACAGATGAATAAGAACATTCTGAGCCATGTAAAAATGGTTTATCTTGTATAAAGCAAGAAAGTTTTTCAGAATTAGAACAGGATAATATTTATCAAATTATTTCTAAATTTCAAGATAATCAAGAGGTAAATGTTATCACTAATGACAATATTTTAGAAGTTTTAAAAACTATACAAGATCCTTTGTTAAGATCAAAATTTCTTGATCAACCAAATATTAATAATAATTTTAAAAGTCAAAAAACTTTACAAAAGGATTCTAATCCTTATAATATGACAGAAGTGAAAAGAATTTTAAAGCAAAGAAGAGATGGTAAGAATTCTGCCAATATGGAAGACTTAGTTGTGGAAATACAAATCCTCAAGAATGATATAAAATTTTTGAAGAATAATAACAAAAATTTTGAGGAAAGAATTTTAAAGCTTGAAATCCATAAAGGAAGACAATTATTAATTCCTGAAATGGAAAATCAAATCATTTTCTCGGAAGATGATAATTTTTTGTCTACTTTAGAGATGGTAACATCTCAAAAATGGTATATAAAAATATCTCTTTTGATTGATGGTAACTACAAAAAGGAGCTAATAGCTCTGGTTGATAGTGGTGTTGATTTAAATTGCATCCAAGAAGGAATTATTCCTACCAGGTATGTTCATAAAACTACTCACTTCATTAGTGCAGCTAATGGGCAAAAAATGAAAATTGATTTCAACTTTCTAAAGCTTATATTTGCAAAAATAAAGTTTGTATTCCTAATAGTTTTTTACTTGTTAAAAACATTACTAATCATGTTATACTAGGATCCCCGTTCTTAAAGAAAATATTTCCTATAAAAAAATTGATGAAAAAGGTCTTACTGGAACCTTTGAAGGAAAATAAATATCTTTTCAATTTATCATTGAACCTTTTACCAGAGTTTTGAACCAAATAAGGGATTCATTAATTGAGAAAAAAAACCAGATTAATTTTCTCAAACAAGAAATTGTTTAAATAATATTGATAATATCCTGAAGAATCATAAACTTTAGGATAAAATCAAATTATTACATAATCAATTTTCTTTACAAATTTGTAATGACCATCCTAATGCATTTTGGGATAGGAAAAAAATATTGTTTCTCTTCCTTATGAAGAAGATTTTGATGAAAAGAAAATTCCTACAGAGGCTAGACCTTGTCAAATGAACAGAGAATATTCAGAACTCTGTAAGAAAGAGATTGAATCTCTCCAACAGAAAGGGTTAATAAGACCCTCGAAGTCGCCTTGGTCATGCACAGTTTTTTATGTTAATAAACAAGCTGAACAAGAAGGAGGAATGCCTAGGTTAGTTATTAATTTTAAACCTCCTAATACTGCTCTTAAATGGATAAGATATCCAATCCCTAATAAAAAGGATTTATTGGATAGACTTTATGATGCTTTAATATTTTCAAAATTTGATTTAAAATCAGGATATTGGCAAATTCAAATCCATGAGAAAGATGTTTATAAAACAGCTTTTAATGTCCCTTTTGGACATTTTGAATGGAAAGTTATGCCTTTCGGATTAAAGAATGCTCCTTCAGAATTTCAAAATATTATGAATGATATTTTCAATCCTTATAGTGATTTTATAATCGTCTATATTGATGATATTTTAGTTTTTTGAAAAATATTGAGAGTCATTTTAAACATCTTGATATATTAAAAAAATTGTTATCCAAAATGGTTTAGTTTTATCTAAACCAAAAATGATTCTTTTCCAAACTAAAGTCAGGTTTTTAGGTCATAATATTAAAAAGGAAAAATCATAAAAATCATAATAGAAGTATAGAGTTTGCTTCTAAATTTCCAAATCAAATTACTGATAAAACCCAGCTCCAGAGATTTCTTGGGAGTTTAAATTATATTTCTCCTTATTACAAAAATCTGGCACAGGATACAACTATTCTTTATGATAGATTAAAGAAAAATCCTAAACCATGGACAGAAAATCATACCAAAGCTGTCCAGCACATTAAAAGTAGGGTCATAAACCTACCCTATCTTATGCTTGCTAATCCTAATTGGGGTAAGATTATAGAGACTGATGCCTCAGATATTGGTTATGGAGGCATTCTTAAACAAAAATCTCCCCATAATCAACAAGAATGCCTTGTTAGATTTCATTCAGGAAAATGGAGAGATAGCCAAAAGAATTATGCTACTATAGCAAAAGAAATTTTAGCTATCCTCAAATGTGTTTTAAAATTTCAAGATGATTTATACAATCAAAAATTTATTATTAGAACTGATTGTCAAGGTACCAAATATATGTTCAAAAAGAATTTTGATCACCAAGTTTCTAAGCAAATGTTTGCTAGATGGCAGGCTCAGTTAGCCCCATTTGATTTTGAAATAGTTTATTAAAAAGGAACTGACAATAGTCTTCCTGATTTTCTAACAAGAGAATATTTGCAGGATGTGTGAAGGAAGAAATATTCCAGAGTTTCCTTCCCAAAGATTTTATAAATCTATCAACTGGGAAAAGGCAAAGAAATTTCGCAATTATGTGAAATATCTTGTATTTCTGTCACATGAACATGATAGAACTATTGCTTATTGGGAGGATAATACCCATTACCAAATCTTAAATTATAGGATAAATATTAATTATATTGAAAGGAAGAGTCAATATGAAAATGCTTGTGTCCATATTAATTCTAGCAAATATTATAAGAAGAAACTCCTAGAAGAAATTAATTATTATATTATTTGATCTTGTAGATATGGATGCGCCCATTAATATTTGGAATTGAGAGAAATTCAAATATGATTTCGATCCCCCTTTGAGTGGTCCATATGATGTTAGGACTAATATTAAAGCTCCTAGTTTGGAAGCTATTTGGCGTCATAAATTAATGATTCCAAAGCTTATAGCTTGGCAAAAGTATTTAGAAGCTCAAATTTAGCAAACTAAATCTTTATGCTTTTATCTCAATGAAGATTATGGCCTCGATAATTATATTAAAGAGGATGAAAGAAAGCTTATCATTGTTAAAAGATGTATTAAAAAACTAATGGTTTGAAATCTTGAATAAATTTTCAGGATGTTACCTCGAGGAGGAGGCAAAAATTCTTCTAATAGAGGAAGAGGTGGAAGGACTATTGCACAAATTGGCAATCAGAAGCTGATAGCTGCAAATATTGCCAATATTTCATCCTCATCTTCTAGTAATACTGTTAAAGATGATCCATTATTTAAAGAATTCTTGGAATACAAGGCAAAGCAGGAGATTAATAATCAAACTGCTCATTCTTATGCTAATATTGTTGCTTGGGAAGAAGCTGAATCAGAAGATGTAATTTATGAGAAAAATTCTCATTAGGAGTTAATATTACTCTTGGTAGAAAAAGATTTGAAATGGAAAGATAACATCTGGCATCTCATGCAAAGGTATTTAGATAATATCTATTTTACTACTGGATCATACAAACAGAGAACACATTTTGAAAATATACTCAAAGTAACTGGGTCCTGCGAATTTAACCATTTTCAAGCAGGAAAACAATCTAAAGTTTATAACTTTAGTAAGGCTATCATCAAGCAGATAATATCTGCAGAAGAATGGGGAATTAGTACCTTAAGGGAAAAAGAATACAGTATTCCCAACTCTCAAGTTAAAATAAAGTTTAATTATTGGGATTATGTGGAAGCATTTCATAATGCTTTCATATATCAGAATGCTAATCATAAGCATTCATGGTTCTTTAAAATCTGTCCAAATATTTATAACAAGGACATTCCCAATTGATTTTTCCAATGGTGGAGTTATTTTGGATCAACATCAAAGATTTTGCCTGAGACTTTCGAGGAATTATATTCCCAATGGGTGGAAATCTCGCCAAAAATTATTGAATCCCAAAAGAATGAGAAACGGATTGAAGGAATGCCTTCATTATTCTTCTTTACTGAATTTGGTATACCATGGATATGGAAATGGGAAGCAGAATTTGGAGAAACTCAGCAAAAAATTCCTTGTATTTACAGAACTTTCTATACAAAGTTTTGGAAAAAATTACTTCATAGACATTATGGAGGGTCAGGAAACCATTGATCATATCAAGGTGATGATTGACCAATATAAAAAGATTGGAGAGAAGAATGATTCTCCTAGTCCTTTCCAATTTATCTCCAAAAAATTTCAATTCCAGAAAGGACAAGTTTCAGAAACAAGAAAAAGTTGCTTCTTATTTAAAAGAAGTAAAGAAGGATTTAATGAAAAATCTTAGCTTTGAAACCCAGTCTAGTGTTTCGATGGAAACATCATCACAGGATGAAGAATATTGTTTATCCGGAGAAGCTCAAAATTCTTATGAGGATATTTTTGATGATATTGAACAAGTGATCCAAAAATACATGGAGAAACAAGACAAAGGCAAGGGAACGATGGGACCCTGAAGGAATAATATTCTGAGCAATAATTCTTTCCAATACTGGAAAAGAATCTTTACTTTTTTAAAGACACTTTAATAAAGTTTTTTATATGCTTCAATCACGAGGCAAATAGTTTGTAATAGTTTAGATAGATTTTAATTCCGGATTTCATGTCCGAACATTTTGCCTATTTATAGGAAGCTTTCAGCCTTGCATTAGGCAGAGCAAAAAATACTAAGTCTTGTAATTTCAATTCCAGTGTAAACTTTTAAATTTCGAGTGAAAAATTTTGCAATCTTGCAAAACTGGTGTGCCACAGATAATAAAGTAAGTCCTTTTATTCCCAAGCACTTTACTTTCATAATTCTGTATTTAATTTTACCGCCTAATATGGCAGGCTAAATTCCAATGTGTTAAATAATGCCATAAGTACTGAGATTAATGTTCATGGCGGCCTCTCTCTTTTTTTTTTTAAAAAAAAAAGGTACCAGACAAAAAAATTTTATTTATGGGTTGGTTAGATTTAATATAAGCAGAGATTAGGTATAATACCGAAGTCTGGATTCGCCCACTCTGTTGCCATGTTTTAGGCGTACTTAAGGCTTGCCTCCATGACTGGTTAAGAACTAAATCTCTAGCCTATTTTAAATCTGTAAAAACATCCATGTACAATATAAACCTCTTTGATATGGTACCTAAAAAATTATTAATACTGCCTTAATAAAAGATCCTTCATTATGTAAACCTCTTTGATATGGTACCTAACAAATTATTAATACCGCCTTAATAAAAGATCCTTCCTTATGGCTCAACATAGATAGGACGATGTAACTTTTTTTATAAATAATTTCATATAGAAAATATCCTACATGAATATTTAATACGATATGATATTATAAAATAATAATTTTAAAAAGTCTGGAGTATTTGAGACTATGATGTTAGCACCTATGTGTTTACTGAACCGACAGATCACCTTCGTTATAGGGAGAATGTTCCAACCATTTGAGCCATCTAATTGTTGACATTAGTTGGAAAAAAAATTCAATAAATTCATTTGAATAATAAGTTGACCCAATATATAGATTTTAATCAAAAATTAAGTTTTAACAAAATATTAATTATAACTACAAATATTATAATATGTCTGATGGGCCCAAATTACGCTCGGGGTGATCCCGGTACACGTGCCCTGTTCCAAAGACGGGCTGCGGAAGATTGGGCTTAGACGTTTGGGAGATGGGCCCTCGAAAAAGAATAGGCTTGCTTGCCAAGCTCTCTACTCTCGAGGCCCGCTTTACGAGCACAGGGTACCCGTGACCTACTTGACGATCGTGACTCGTATCACCACCATATTAGAGTATTGTTTGCTCGCATGGGTCAAACCCATCACATACCAAGAGTTCTTATCGAGGGTATAGATGGTCTCGTGTCCTGCACATCATCCAAGCGTCCTAGCACTCGGATAATGTCGCGTGGGGTACACCCCCTCCAAGCGTCCCAGCGCCCAGATAACTGCCCCATAACTGCCGCTGACACACATGGGTAACGCGCACACATTCCTAACATCCACTACTACCTACCCATAGATATCTTTCAGGAATGTCACCATCAAACCATCCTACGATGCCACGCATCTAGGGCAACCCTAATTTTGGGACCACTTGGTATCAATTACCAATTCACCCTCACCCTCAACCTATAAATACATGAAGCCCATAACCACTTCACTAAGTCATCTTCGACTAGCATACCCAGTTTATTTCTTAAACCCATCATTGAGTGTCATCATTGAGTGTTGTACCCTCTCTCGGTGTTAGCCTAGCTTGGAGAACCCACTTCTCTCTTTTCGATATCCCTTCTCTATGACACCCCGACTTCTTGTCCATACAGGTACCCGCGCCATGCGTGAGAGTTTTGAGATTTAGGATTTTATTTAATTTTTTTTGTACTTCAATTGCGAATTTATTTCTTTGTTGAGTACTTTGGTCATATTTCTTGCGTTTTTCCTAACTTGATTTTATGTGCTTAATACTTGGTAATTTTGAGTTTTATTTGTTTAACCATTTCATGACCTACTTGTAACTTTTCATACTTTGCATACCACTTTGCATCATTTTAAATTTTCCAAGGACCACATTGCAATTTCCCTCTTCTTCACACACATACATATCGATGCATACACACTTGCACACACACACAACACGTTTCTCTCATTCTCTCCAAATCAAGAGCAATCTCAAGCCCTTTTCTCCCCCATTTGATCAAGCCATCTAAGCAACAAGAAGACAAGAGAATTCCTTCCAATTCCACACAAGAATCCATCCAAGAATTCATCCCCATTCTCTCCCCTTCATTCCATTTCATCCAAGGTGAGTTTCATATGGTTTTTTTTTTTTTGAGAATTTGGTGCATATAGTGGGGTTTGAGCTTAGGTTGTGTATTGCTTGAGCTTTGTGTAGGGTTATGACATGCTTTTGAATGATTATATGCATTTATGGTTGTGGCTTTTGGAACTTGGAAGCATGAATGTGTATTTCATATTTTTGGGGATTTTGTGATTGAATTTGGATGCATTCAAGCTTGCTATGTGTTGTTATACATGACCTTAATGAGTATTTGAGTTTATTAGATGTTATTTGGAGTTTATTAGATGTTATTTGTTGGTTTTCAAGTGTTTGGGTTGTTGGTTTTGTGTTGGTTTTAATTTTTGGGTGTTTTCCCGCGATTTTCCCTGTTTTTCCCCCTTTTCTGTCGCCCAGGCCTACCCCAAACGACCGTTTCCGTTTCCAGTTCAAATTGGAAATGGCCGTTTGGAAGGCGTCTGTTTCTTACAGACAGTTCCGAAACGGCCGTTTCGGTTTCTAGTTCAAACTGGAAATGGCCGTTTTAACCTCGTCTGTTCTCTCCAGCAGCTATGGAAACGGTTGTTTACATTTCCAGTTCAAACTGGAAATGGCCGTTTTGAATGCTATTGTCCTTTTTTTCGTCTTTCTCATTTCGCGTGCTTTCTTCGTGTTTTTGGTTTCTACCCCTTTCTTGGACCCTTTTGAGTGATTCTTTGCATTCGCTTGCTTAATTCTCTTGCTCACATGAGTGATTTTGACAATTATCTCTTATTTATTAACTTTGATTTATTCCATGATAATGTGAGTTAATAGTTGAGCATTTGAGCTTATATTTGGCATATTGAGGTACCATATTCATGCCATATGCATGTTATTCATTGCCGTGCATCAACTTGGTACATATTGAGTTGTGGCTCACACGTATCTTATCTTTTCTTGTCCAGAGGGTTCTCGGGAGGACATTGAGCCATTTGTCTAGGGTTCGTGGTGTCCTTGTTCTTCTTTTAGGTACCAGTTCAGGTGAGGAATTTGTTGTGGAAAAACGGAATCAGAAAAGCAGCGGAATTTAAAAATTTTCTAACAAAAGGACCGGGGGTCGCAATTGTGAATCCGAATTTGTAGGGTTAAGAATCTTATTTTCTTAATTATCTTTCTTAAAGCATTACAAGCCACCCAAGAACGCTCTTCTCGCGGCTTGACCCTTCTCCTTGGAAAAGCTCGAACCTTTCAAAACTTCGGACTTGAATCTCTCTAGAGAAAGTCCACGAACTTGACTACAATCTAACTAGTAAGGATGCTAGTTCTCTAGTTAGTGTTTAGGCTTAACCTAGGGTTTGTTTGATC
>JBBMKE010000002.1:12530888-12541115 GCA_037834125.1 Lippia alba | reverse complement strand
TATAAATAATATATCATATAATATTAGAGAGATAAAAGATATCATATCATGTAGCTAATTCTAATCAAAACCTAACTCTGTCAAATTAATGTCACAAAAATTCTAACTTTCAATACATATTATTTCAATAAAATGTGGTGAACTTAAATTTTAATTTCAAATATAAAATACTTAACAATTTTTTTATTCAACTGTTTATACTTTATCTTACATATAATTTATTGAAAGGATTAAATACTAAACTCGATAGTGGATATTATAATCCCGAAATAAATTTAGTTTTTTTTAATAACGGACCATATTAGTATCTGTAGATAAAGATTTTAGTATGAGAAAAAATGGTGGGAGCAAATTGAAGGAAAATTAATCGAGAACAGTTCTATGTATAAGTTTTAGTGTCTTTAATCAATTTCAATTTTTATTTTTTTTCTAATATATGGAGGCATAAAAATTTTCAGCTCCGGCTAAAGAAAAAATCTGGATCCGCCCCTGCCCGTCTGAACAGTTACCACTGTCTTAAAACACCGTTCAGTTCAGGTTCATATATGAAGTTGATGAAAGACAAAAGTGAGAATCTCAGCCACTATTTAGCTGAAAAAAGAGGATAGGATTTCATTAATCAACATTATTCGGGCTATGTTACATTAAATCCCACACATAAACTAAAAAACTTCTGTAAGCTATAAAAGTACAGGCCATAATTACATGAACAAACATTTAAAGAGATTTATTGCAATCATATGCCTAGTGATGATAATCCCCTTTGCCTACAAATTTAACTGCGCCATAGCTTCCCTTGGGGCTATTGAGAATAGTTTCGATGATTAAACTGCTGATCAAGATAAGCCCGCTGAGAACCGGGCATGAAACTCGAACCATCTTCGAATTGATTCGACGACGAAGAAGCAAAGCACAAGGTAATCGGGCCTTTCCTAGCCGTCAACGTCGGGTTGCCAAGGCTGTGGCAGCCCGTGTGCTGCTGCACCAGGGCCCGGAAGTCTTTAATGCTGGCGTTCAGAAACGTTGTGGACTTCGACTGCGAATTGCTCTTCGAACGCCGGGTTTTTTTGGGTTTTCCAGGGCTGGTAACCCTGACGGGGCTGGCAGTTTCGGGGCTGGAAAACTGTTCGGGAACGTTGGTGAAAGCTGTTTGATGATTATGATCAGCTTCCGGGGTGTTAAACAGGGCTTCATCGATATCGGAATATTCTGGGAATACTCCGTGATCGTAATACATGGCCTGTGGTTCGTGGCCCTGGAAATAATTTGGCTGCCATTCGCTGTAGCTCATCAGTTGCTCACTCATTCTGAATTTTCTCTCGTGTGAAAGTATGTGTTCAACCTTTCTCACTCTCGTCTCGTATGTGATTATGATTTGCAAGGATAATTTACCATTGTGAGGACGAAGTTATATATATAGAGAGAGAGAGAAGAAGTCAAGAGTAAAAGACGTCTGGATCAATCCATCCTCTGGGGACAGGATTTGATACGTCCATGTGATCTGAGAGAGAGAAGACCGGAGGCACACATATGAGAGACCAACCTTCCAGGAAACAACATTAGTCATTAATCATCAATAAAGGACCACATTAAACTATCTTAATTAAACTCATTTGTCCTAAGCATTTCTTAATGACGCATTGGGCTGCTCCAATAAGATTTTATTATGTCAGACATGCATTAATCTCAAATTATATTAATTAAAAATCAGTTAAGTATGTATCTATGATGAGTTGCCCCATTCATATATGTAATTAATTTAATAACTAGTCTATAATAATCTTCATAATATACACATAATTCATAATGGTGTAAAGCTTAACCTATTGACTCAGAATTCGAAATCTCTTATTAAATTAGCACAGCTTCAAACTACTAAACTATATCACTTGATGATTCACTCGATATATATATATATATGGATCGAACAAGATTAATAAGCAGTAATATTAATTGCACAAGTGTGAGTATATTGTGATGAATTCCTGAAAAGAGGTAGAAGAAGAGCTAGGAAAACCCTCAAGCCATGGAAACAACTCCAGACCAGTCAATCTCGGTTTCTTCCTCTATTTCCCTTCCTCGCCACTCTACCAACAAAATAGAAAACCTTGTAGAATATTCCACCATTTCCGATAACGCCGTTATAGAACAAACTGTTCCACCTTTAGTTAGTCCTTACAACACATATCGCCGACGAGGTCCTTTAAGAGAAATTGGATCTTTGATCTCCTCCACTAGACCTCAAACAAAAGAATTTGTTCAGTCCTCACTACTGGATAAGTGTGATCTACCCTATTCCAAAAGAGAGCAATATGTTACTCTCTCCATCCCATCAGAGTTCATATCTTCTTGAAAACGAGAAGGATACACACATCTTCACTTCGGTGCAGTACGATTGGTCCTCTCCTACCAGGGGAGAAAAGGTCTTCTAATAACCGCCAGACTGGCCCTACTGGACATCAGATATTTGAAGTACGAAGATGCAGTCATCGGAACAGTAGTGACTACTCTCAACAGTGGAAGTGTCGTGCTGACATACTTTTCCAACTTCGCCATGTCCTTGGGAGATTCCAATCTTCCCAACGCCCTGAAGGTTCAGATACAAATCACAGGCGCAAAGCAAGTTGCTACAGCCGTTACAACTACTCTTCTCCACCAGATTGTCTACAGATTACAGAATCATGGTCTAGATCTTCAAGGATCAGGATCTCCGATCCTAATCCCGTAATGGTTCTCGCCAACTCAGGATCTGAGATACCAACTATCGTTCAGGTTCCTCGACAGATCCAAAAAAGGAGCTTGAAAGATTGATGCCAACATAATGAATCACCAACTACGAGTTACTCCAACAGTCTCATGAGCCTATCAGATCCACCAACTATGAGTTCCAAAGGATGCCAGATGGTAGAACCAAAACCATCTTCAAGCAGCTGATGATCCCACCCGTGGTTCTAGTCAAAAGAGAAACTCATCCCATCCTTGGATAACTTCCCGTCAGTTCTTTCTTTCCTAGCAAAAAAGAAGTATATACTGACAAAGTTGTTGGCCACTTCATCTGGGATACAGATCCCTCCAGATGTGATCCAGAATGCTCTTGTGGAGAAGAATCTGACTCCGACGACGATGATGAAAGTGAAGCAAGTCGGAGAAGAAGACAAAGGCGAGCAAGAAAGTAAGGTCTTCCTTGTAAGACTTATGAACCAGAAGACCCAGAACCAGATCTGCCATTCTTTCATGAGCTTTTATCATGCTATGATAAGCCCTTGTCCATTCTCAAAGCTGAGCAGCATAAGACGTGCAGGCAATCAGTACCTCCCTGCATTCCTCTAACAGTTCCTCTACAACCTTGTATGACCTTGTATGATGATTCAAAGTTATGAAGCTGACTTTCCACCTTTGGAAAGAAAAACAGAAAATAAGGTTACAATCAGACCATACATCCAGACCACCACGGTCCATCCAGATGGAGGAACAACGTCAACCCTCTCACAAGGAGAAGAAGTGTTGAACTGGCAAACCACCAACGCCAGAGTACAAAATAAAGCCTTGGTCCAACTTGATTCTAAAGTTGATAAGGTTTTGTCCCATGTTCAACACACCAACAAAAAGGTTGACGCTCTCACTCAACAACTCGACCAGATATATGCAAAGACAGTTGCCATAATTGAGCTTCTTGACAAATAGCTCAGACAGCTTCTTGCTCAAAGAAGAGTAGGTCGAGAGTTTGATCAAAAAAAGGCAGAAATCAGGAAACTCAAGAAAGAGCTTGAATATATGGAGAAAGATAGGAAAAGGAGTTTAGTTCCACAACTTCCCTTTCTCCCTACATCATTTCCTCAATCTCTATATGATCCTCCTAGATCTCCTGATTATTCAAAACACTTTTTCCAAGTCTCTGATATTCCTTTTGAGCCACCTCCTCCAAAGTTCAAATCAAAGAAACCTACTCCTCCTTCTTCACCCAAAGAAAAGAACAAACAAAAGATTGAAGAAGAGAACCCTCCAGCCTTGATGGTTAGAAATCTTTCTGACCAAGACATCAGAGAAGACCTCTCCTCAGAGGATACTTCCTCGGAAAAATCTCTTGACTCCTTCACAAGCAGTGAAGACAAAGGTTCTGATATCTCACAAATCAGCAGTGAAGAAGAAATTGCTGATATCGCTCAATTTCTTAGGGCCAATGAAGGACCCTCAGGTCCCTAACAAGAAAATCAGCAAGGCACTCAATACAATCAAAATGAACCATATGTTGAAGAAAGTGGAGAAACAATGGATGATCCTCCAGAATACTTTTATGCAGACACTGGATCGTCAAAACCATCCAATGGTCCTTGGTTCACTTTTGATGATGTTCCAGTTGAAAAGAGACGTGATAGATTGCATTCTATATCAGCCTGGATTGACCTCCCAAGAACAAAGGAATCTCATATTTCAATAATCCTGCGTGAACTTACTTCTAGGTTCACAGGAACGTTAAGAGAATGGTTCCAATCCTTGGGAGAGTACAGACAAATCCACTTCTATTAACTCCCAGTAACATAAGTCCTCGGAGCCATCCGCCAATAATTCATTAGTGATGTCAATCTCTTCAAGAAGATGCTTCAACAAAACTATTTTGCAATGAAGTGTTGTTCTCTAAAGAAAAAAGATATGGATTTCAATTTCAAAAGAATGGAAAAAATTTATTATACTCTCAATGGGTATAATGATCCAAATCTCAAGCATGTGTATATTGCTTCCTTGCCTCAAGAAATCCAGCCAGAACCCCAACGAGCCATAACAGCAACAAGAAGAGAAATAGATCATATTTCTCTTGGAGAGATCCACCAGATGGCCATTGCAATAATAGACAAGCTATGCGAGAAGCAAAACGTGTTCAGATCCCTTGTTGAAAGCAGATCAGTTCTCAAAAAGGCATGCAAGAAATCTCACCTTCAGATAAAATGCAAATCCAAAGAAACATGCAGATGTCCTTCTTCCAAACACAAGAAGAAGTCAGGACGCCTCAGATTCTTCAGAAGAAAACCATTCCGAAACAGGCGAACAGATCATTGTTATGTCTGCAAAAAGAAAGGACATTTTACCAAGAATTGTCCTCAGAATCATGAAAAGTCTGCCAGAATGATCTCTCATATCCAGCAAGTTGCAGAAACCGATCTTGATGATGCAGATGTAGAATCTCTTTTCTCTGAGCAAGATGAGCAGAACGAAGAAACCATCTTTGTCCTTCAAGATGAAATATCTGATGATGGTTATGATTCATCCGATTCAGACATGGAAGAAGAATGCCTTCCAATCTTCCAATCTGAATGTATCAGTCAAGAAATCATTCCATCCCCTTATTTCCAGGTTCATGTGCTTCTCTCAAAGTACGACAAGCCTATCAAAGCCATTAGCTTTATGGATACAGGAGCCATGAAATCCATGATGAATCCAGACATCTTACCAAAAGAAGCTTGGACAACTCACTACGAGTACTTCCAGGCAGCAGATGGACAACAATTCAAAACAAGCTTGATCACGAAATATTCTATTGGTATACAATTCTTCCCAGATTGTATCATATGGATGAAAGTCATTGGAAGCAAGCTACATGGAAAAGATCTTCCAGTTGACTTTGATCTTTATCACAAAGCTCAAAGGCTAACCATACTCCCCAATGGAATTAAGTATAAGTGTTACTTCCAACCTTATACTACAGTTCAGAAGATCTATGCTCTTATAGAAGCCCCACAAGAATTCTACGATCTTGCTTCTAAGCTGAAAGATTGCTGTGTAGAATCACATGCTGATTTCACTCATCCACATCCCTTATGGAAAAATTCGGAGTTCTTCATTCGCCTGCCTTTCAAGAAGAATGAAGATATAAATCCAACAAAGGCATCCACCATCTGATCATCGATTGGTTGTACTCCACTCCTGGAGGCCTCTGTCGCCCTCTCCATAAACTCCCTCTGATCGCGGAGTCCATACACGTATAGAGGAAGTCTGTTGGTACTTTTTGTGCGAGTCATATGTATAAAGAGAATGGGAAAAAGAAAGAGATAAGAACTTGAGGGGAATGAAGCGTACCTTGAGATAAAGTAAGGGTGCAAGGATGCTCTGAGTGCGGAAATCTCTCTCTATTTATGCTTCGAAGTCTTATCAAGCAAGTGAGAAAAGGAAAAGAAGTGGGTTGAGCTTCCCTTTTATAGACGGCGGCTAGAAGATGAAAAGACCCCCTCTTTAATCATGGCCCTCCATGATCCCACGTGCCACCCGTTACTCACTAGGGATCCGCACGCACCTCATCCCAGAAACGGCATAAATTAATGCGCCCGAGAAAATGTGCCCCATGCAATCTGTTTTCAAAAAGGCAATCATCACGAAAAGTGGCTGCAAAAACCTAGAGTTTTCCGCTCACCTCGCTAAAGCGCGAGCCATACGTGGCACTCCACCATACGTCTACTGACTCTCGACCCCAGTCGATCGAATGATTTCGCTCGGTCGCGTCCTGCTCGAAAACCCGACGATCGAAGAAAGTCCCCAGGTCGAGGACACAAATGAGATCACATCTCTGACGCCTCACTTCAAAGTTCACAGGAACATAAATGTACCAATGGACTTGGGGATGGGGGAAGATGATAAGGGAGAAATTGGGGCTCCCACATGGGCTGCCCGACGAGCGCCATGTGGCGGTTGACCCGGACGTTGGGACTCCTGACCTCGACCCGGAGCCCGTCTCGTCATTGACCCACCCCTTGGAGGAATCCATCATTCCTTTGCCTCACGCTACTGGGGACGCGTCCCATCCTCCACCCTGGACCGAGGTGGACGGTTGAAACCAACCCCCAGCACTCCATACGTGAGCATTAAATACAGATTCCCTCCACTACTGTGCGCATTAATTGCGGCCACCTAAGGACACTGTTACAGCGCCTCTGCAAAGGCGGTACAACGCTTTACCAGTTAAAGCACTGTTCCGGTCACTATCACGGCACACCTTTAACAGACCAAGATCCACACTTCAGGGGTGGTGTACTCACACACAGTAGCTCGGATCCTTCACGTATATAAACCACCTCTTCCCGAATGTGATGGTAAGCTTTCCTTCTCAATCTGAACTCTATACACTCTTGCACTTTCGACCCAGAACCAGTCCCTGACTTGAGCGACGGAGTGCCTAAAAGGGTCCAAACCCCATATTTCCCTTTTGACTTTTGAGTTCACGTTTGTTCCATCTTTTTCAGTTAAGGAAAACATTGGGTGATTCGGAGTTCAAACCCGTCGTCCACGTACATAGCCAGATTTTGATACGATCATCTTGGCGCTGTCTATGGGAAATCTCTGAACAAAAGCCATTGTTTTAAGCCTCCAATACTCCCCTTCCTACTTCGCTCTATCCACCATGGTACAGACAAGGTATGGAAGAAGGGCCTACGACGAGAACAGTCAGGAGGTATTTCCTGACCTAAGTGCACCAACGGGCAACCTCTACGCCCCGGCCCTCGGCGTACCCACCGCCGACGGCGTGCCTGTCACGCAGGCCGCATGGTGCTTTTTGAGGTGGACCTTACTGCCTACGCGGAGCAATGCTGCGCGAAGGCTCTCGCGGATGCGAGAGAAAACAAAGAGCCTAATATGCCAGCTCCACCAAGGAGAAGTCTGTTAGCAATTACCCCCTAGAACGCTGCATACCCAACGGCGCAGTGCTCAGCACCGACCATGGCCTATGTTGTCCCACAGCAACCACTGCAGGCCAACATTTGGGGATACCCTCCCCAATTCGTTCAGGGCCTTTACCCTCAACCGCGAGCTATCCTTCTTGCTCCCGTATTGGGAGGACAACACCAAGTCCATCTTGGTGCCCGATCGAAAAAGGCTTCGATGATAACGGAGCCCAACAACAAAGAAGACACCCTGCCCGACCGAGGCAGAAAATAGAGGAAGAACGTCCCTTGCAGATCTACAGGAACATGCGAAAGGACGGTCGAGGTGCCAGGCATGTTGCAGGCACCACAAGTGAAATGGATAGGGACGCTCCACTCCCAAGGAACGTCCCAATTTTCGACTGCCTGGGGGCTAGGGTTCACCCTGACGCCTACTTGTGGGCCAACAGGGGGCACTAGGTCGGTCCAGCCGACCTAAGGAACTAAATGGCCCCCAGACCGCCTCCTCGCCAGCAACCACCACAGAATGAAGACTACATCGACCCCCAAGAGGAAGTGTCTTCGCACGTTCCCTGCGGGCAGGCTCCCGAGGCCTACAACCCATCGACCAAGAAGAACGCCATCGCCCTCGTCAAGCGAGGGCCTACAGGAGCAAAAGGGAAGCCAGATCCCCCTTTTGCGATGCCATTATTGACGTCAAGCTTGAGGACAGGGTCCGTACAAATCTCCCCATTTACAGCGGGAATTCGGACCCCGTCAAACACTGTTCCAAGTTTGAAGCCCAAGTCAGCCTATACGGCCACGCGAAGCTGATATGGGTAAAGATCTTCGAAACCACTCTCGAGGGCCTAGCCCAAGACTAGTTCGAAAGGCTCGCTCCTCATGGCATTCGTGATTACAACGACTTGTCCCAAAAATTCAAGGCTCATTTCTCCTCCATGTCTAAAGTTAAGCTCCCTTCCACCTATCTCTACACTATTCTTCAAGAGGAAGGGAAAGCCTGATGCACTTTTTTTTCCTGCTTCAACGAAGCACTGGTCAAGGTCGAGCATCCCAATATTAATGTGCTCACCTAAGGATTGTGCCGACGACATGATCCTCAAGGAGCCTCTGAACATGAAATGGTCATCGCACGCAAGTACATGCGCCTAGAGGAGGTCAAGGCCAGCAATCAAGCCCAGGCCCAGAGGAACGAGAGGCGAGGCAATGAGCAGCATCGCGACCGACAGCCTCGATCGACCAACCTCAATCGGAACCATCCAGGCTCTCCAACAGAATGGAGCAGCGCTTGAAGAGAGAGACACCTTTTAGCAGTGGGGTGAAGAAGCCTTATACCGCCCTCGTCTGCCCAATTGAAGAAATATATGAAGTCATGGATCGTGGGCTACTCAAAAAGCCCAAACAGCTAAAAGAGACCAAGAAGGCCAGGGAATCTGGCAAGAGGTGTGCCTATCACATGCAATATGAGCACTAGACTTCCGAATGCATCGCCTTGCATGAAAAAATTGAGAGGCTGGTCCAAGGTGGCCATCTGACCGAGTTCGTCAAGAAGCTAGATGACCGGGCCCAGCAGGCATTCGACCGAGGAGACTCCCCACCCGCTTGAAGAGGGAGCAAGCAGCCGCTCAAAAAGACGGGTAACGCAGACCAGTACAACCTGCCGACCAACGAGATCTTCATGATAGCAGGTGGCCCGACTGGCGGAGACTCCAAGACAGCCCACAAGTGATCAAGAAGGAAAGTCGGACGAGAGCTTTACGGCCCCTGAGAGATGATGCACATCGAGCCAGGCAAAGAATGGCTAGAGCAAGAGATCTCTTTTAGTAATAGGGATTTTGTACTAGTGATGCCACGGGACGGCACTATGCCTAGTTGTCCGCTGGTAGTCACGCTCGATGTAGCTATGCCATTAGTGGAGCCTCGACAAATATTATCTTTTACTTGAGTTTGCAAAAAAAGAACATACATGATAAACTCGATTACGAACCAATCAAAACGCATTTGATAGGATTCGGTGATTCAGAAGTTTACTCTAAGGGACGAGTCAAGCTCATTACCTCAATGGGAAAGTTGCCCAAAAGAGCAACCTAGCTGATCGAATTTCTGGTGGTCGAAGTGTTGGAAAAACAGAATCAGAAAGCAGCGAAATTTAAAAAAAAATCCAATAAAAGGACTGGGGCTCGCAATTGTGGATCCGAATTCGTAGGGTTAAGAGTCTTACTTTCTTAATTATCTTTCTTGAAGCGTTACAAGCTACCCAAGAATGCTCTTCTCGCGGCTTGACCCCCTCTCCTTGGAAAAGCTCGAATCTTTCAAAATTTCTAACTTGAAGCTCTATAGAGAAAGTCAACCAACTTGACTACAATCTAACTAGTAAGGATACTAGTTATCTAGTTAGTGTTTAGGCTTAACCTAGGGTTTGTTTGATCTTAGAGAAAGGTTGTTTGCTCAACACATGAGCCAAAAGAATTCTGTATTATTCATAAGGGGAGTTCAAACTTCCCTACTTATAGCAAGGGGAGGGGCGGCCGATCCTATTCCTTTAGGGCATAGGATTTGGTCCCTCTCTCCAATTACT
>JBBMKE010000002.1:12443254-12464043 GCA_037834125.1 Lippia alba | reverse complement strand
ACGGTATGTTGCACAAGGCTTGCCTTTCTTTAACAGCTCAGAAGCAGATATTACTGGTGATTGTAAAACCAAGAATACGATAACCAAAACCAGTGCCATTTTGCACAAAGAACAACACAAAAACTCCATTAGCAATGAGGTTCCAATAGGAGGCACCACCTCAGACAGCTCAAGTCTATATGTGGCATGAGTTCAATTACAAAACTACAAACTCAAAAGTCCAGAGCAATCTCAAGTGAAGAGGTAGCCTGTAGAAGTGAACTTCCACCCGGCTTACTTCCGTACCTGATAAACAAAAGCTGGAATATATTCAAATTGATGAAGAAACTAAATAATGAATAAGGACATCAAAATTCTGCATCCCTCCAAAATTTTCTTGATATTGAATGAAGGTCTGACACGGGGAACTTCAAAAGAATACCGAAATTCAAGCAGTTATTAGAAAATGCAGCAATTCAAGCTGAAAACCTACAAATCAAACTTAATTCCAAATATAATCAGTACCATCACATCCCATGAAAAATCAAGATTAAACATAAACGCACGAATCAATACCAAACCCAAGTCAGAGAACAAACCCTTAAAACCTCAGAAATTCAGTCAACCAATAACTTGAACCTCCCACCACAGTATCTTGACACAAAATGCATATCTCAACCCAGATCAGGAAAGGTATATTATAATACTTCCAGAGAACAAAAACTGAACTTCCGCATAAATTCATATCCCAATTCGAGTTCTTCCGGAAAAAAGCACAAATACTTTCGAATCGTGTCTTGCAGTAAATACAAAACAAACATTTATTGAAGTCAAAACAATCAAACCTGAATAAAGGCGGCTGCTTTATATACATACATCAACCTATGCAACTTTCGCTGATTGTTGTGATAATGTCAAAGAAGAATCAAAGATAGAGCGGCTGAATATGGAACTGTGGAAGGATCCCAGAAACGACGGGCTCTTCCTTCGCTGTGTGTGCACAAATTACAGAGTAAAATATTGAATGAATGCGTATATACTTTGATTGAGGTACAGGTGGGAAACTGCTGACCCCATTGGAGAAGTTTGTCTTTGTGTTTTATGGTCAATGCACAAGTCTTCTTATCTTATTCATTTTGAATGAGTTCTCCTTTATTGAATTCCGTTTTACAAACTAGAAATGCTCAAGATGTGATTTCCATATATATAGAGTCGGAACGTATCATTTAGAGTATAAAGCTCTTTCTCCATTCTCAAAAATTTAAATTCGAGATTTTTTATTAAGCTGATATAGTATCGAACCACTAAATTACACCACTTTGTGGTTGAGGTAATTTAATTAGTTATATCTTATATGTATCTACTAAATTTTCTATTATCTTGGTTGTTTGTATGTATTAAATTTCAGTGAAATGGATTAATACACTTCTTTGAGACCCTCCTTGAAATTCTAATCATACAATTTTTGCGATACCTAATTAATAATATACTTAATTGTATTACATGTATTATTCGATTTTGTTACTTTTTTTTAAAAAAAATTGCATAAACCGTCTTTGATGCGTTTAAAATTTTACGCCACCAAATTTATACTAGAACTATAAGCTGTTAGAATTCTAACACCTGCAAAGACAATTATTTAAGGGAAAAACCTATAAAGAAGATCTTAAACTTCGCAAAACTAAATTAATCCTTGTTTATGAGATTTTAGATAGTTCATAAAGATAAATATAAGAACACGCAATAAAATAACTGTGACGCCCCGTCCGATCGATCGTACAGGTACGTCACGAGAGTATTTACTTTACGTATTTATGTGATTTAATTCCACTTTATATGTTTAATTCCAACTTTAACTGAACTATGTGATCTAATTGACTTAATTGCCTAAAATTGGAATTTAATGAACTACTGTGATTCATGACTTGTATGTATTTAATTTAATTGTTGGAGTTGATTTTCAATAGGACTTGGGCCTATTTGCACTTTGTTGGGCCTAATTAAAGTTAGGTGGTTTTGGGTCGTTTGGACCAATATGAGCTCGAGAATTTGAATTTAAATTCCGACACCACCATTGTGCTCGTTTCGTTGATTCGAGTATAATGGAATTTATTTCATATTTTTTCGAAATCATTTGGGCCTTAAACTCCTTTATAAATCGATTCCCTTGAACCTGAAGTCACTTAAACTGGACTCTTGACCTTGAACCAAAACTATCAGCTATCTTATACCTAGATCCCTTTTCTCATTTCATTTCAAACTTCAAATTAGCCTCATTGTGATAGCCATGGAGAAGCCCCAATAGAAGATCACATCTTCCTCATTTCTTCGTCTCTTTATAAACCGAGGTAAGTTACATATTTTACTTGATGTGTATTTCGTTTCTACCCTTGGATTTGAGCATGAAATTGGATGTATGAGCTTGTATGAAGAAATCATGTGAAAATGGTGATTTATGCCTAACTTGAAGAATATGGCTTAATTGATGAATTCATGAGTTCATGAGCATGCTTAGAAGTTCTAAATGTTGTTCATGTGTTGTAATTGCTGATAATATGTTGGTTGTTGAATAGGAATGCATATCACCATGGTTGAAACTTGAATTTCATGAAATGGGTCTTATGAGTTTTGGCTAAAATCACCCTTAATCTTGAACTAATTGATATCTATGTGATGAGCATGAGTTATGTGATAACATATATGATTTTCGTGGAATTTTGACGGTTTGATTGAGGTGGAATCGGCTATTTTTGCCTTGGTTGTATTCTTCCCGGAGCATTTTCCTTTCTGCACTTTGTTGTTCCAAATCTATGGCCGGACCCATAATGGCCTTGAGGTCGGAACGGTGTTTCTCAATCTGGATGATGTTAGCGAGTGAGAGCAGGAAAGACTGTTCCCAACTATGCCTTATGCTGGGAATGACCGTTCCCATCTGTGCTCGAGTGATATCTGGGAAAGACCGTTCCCATGCTCTTTTGTGCATAGGAATGGTCGTTCCCAAGCCACAATTACTCATTTTACTTGTCTTTCAATGTATGATTGATCTATTTGAGTTGCTTTATGAACTATATGCTATAATATGACCTTAGTTACATTTCTAACTTTGAATATCTCATTTATTTGCATGATTTCATATGCTACTTGAATTATGCTATGTGGCCTACTTGATGCACATCATTCCATGAAGCATACCACTCATGTTTATGTCCGTCGTGCGTCTTAATTGATTCATATAGAGTCTCAGTCATGGGTTTTTGTACGTTTTGTTTTAGAGGTTGTTCCCGGTGGTGAGCCCGAGGCTTAGGAGTGTCCGTTTCTCACACTCTTTCTTCAAGCACAAGATGAGGTTTTGGATTTTGTATAGTTGTGGGACTTATGGCCTTTACATGCTGATTTCTATCCCTGCATGCGAGTATATCTATATACTACTTAGTATGTGTTGGATATGATATGATTATGACCTTGTGATCCATCTTTTGGTTCTGAAAAGTAAGTATGAAAGTATATGCAAGTCTTTTGGAAAGTTCTATTTTGTTTTGTTTCTGTAGCGAGTTAGGTATGAAATATCGGTATCTGTTCGATTCGTTTCTTTCTATGGATCCGATGAGCTATGGGTAAGGAGCCCCCGGAGCGGTTAGGGTCGTCGGGGATATACCTGTGCGTAGTTCCATTTGAGATATCATTGCGCGACTCAAGGAGATAGGGTGGTATCTTGAGCCTTGGGCGTACAGCTAATAAGTCTCGAATTCTTGCTTCATTGGGGCATTATTCAGTTTTATTTAGTTTGTAATCTTATAATTTATCAGATTTTATGCTCTTTGTAGGTATTTTTGCCTCAGGAGTATTTTATAGAACGAGTCGAGCCAGGATTAGGGAGAAACGCCACTGTGATAGATCCATGTACAGGATTCTGGACTAAATAAAACCGAATAACGCCTCAACAGAGAAAGAATTTGAGACTTATCAACTACCCCACACTAAAGTATTGCTCGTCCTCGAGTAATCTAATAATTGTTTGAAAAATCAATCCAAATTCGAACAAAATCACTCAGGTCAATCATTGAGTTATCTCAAGAGAATTAGCTTATCAAAGATGTTACTAATAAGCACAAATTTCAACAAGAAGAGTGTGAATAGCATACCCTTGTGTATTGCGTGAATTTAAACGAAAGAATGCTCAATGATCATGTGACGCCTCGACTTTTCGGCCATACAGATATGACATATGTGTTTACCTAATTGTGTAAATTAATTGTTGATAAGTGTTTCATATATTTAATTTCATTATTAATTGTCATTATGTGAATATTTGAAATATTTGAATGTGAAACTTAATTGAATTTTTGAATACTTTACCCTTATGTGATATGATCGCGTGTCATTCTTATTTGATTTAATATAAAAGAGTTGTGAAATTTTAGTTTGTTGTAGATTTATGTGTTATGAACAGTCTATGTGCTCGTTTCATGTTTTCGATCTCGTTTGAGGTGGTAACGAATTTTATTTCATTAACGAGACCAAAATAGGGGCTAATGAGCATTTAGCGCACCTTTGGTTCTAGGTGACATATCTTGAGCTCGGGAATTCGGATTCGAATTCCATCACCTCCGTTGGACTCGAATCGAATATTTGCATTCAATTGGACAAGCCTTATATTTTTCTAAGCCCGTTTGAAATCTTTAATTTTGCCCGAAACATGCGAACACGCCTAAATGACCATTCTACCCTAATTTAACCATATCTTGAGTTATACTCAACCAAATTGAGCAAGGTTTGAACCTACATGACCCTAACTTAACGCTTATTCAGTCCATACCCTTCTCATTTCATTTCATTCACTAAACTAACACAATATCAGCTGCAAACCGAGCCCTTTGGAGAAGGAAAAAATACTATTCCCTTTCACCCTTTTGAGCTCAATTTTTCTTCATTTCACCCAAACTTGAAAGGTAAGTCCATGATCATGTTTAGCATCTTCTCCTATTTCTTTTTGAATGCTCATTTGTTAAATTTGATGGAGATTTGAGTATGTATTGGATAATATGATGAATAGTTAGGGTTATGACATTTTGAAGATTAATCCATGTTTCCTTTGTGTTTAATGCATGAAAACTGATCATATGACATCCTTATACACTTGTATGGACTTGATTTGCTTGGTTGTTGAGTATTAGATGAGTTGCTATTAATGAACCTTGAAACATGTGATGGGGTTTTTATCCGAAATGGTGTTAACCACCACCACTAATACTTATAAACGAGAAAAACCACCGTGGGAGGCAAGGCTCCGACGGAGAAAGAGTATTGCAATGAGAGAAGTGGGTTCTTCAAGCTAGGCTAACACCGAAAGAGGGTACAACACTCAATGGTTGAGAACTAGAGCTGAGTGTCTCTGTAGAAGATGACTTGGTGAGGAGTGTTTGAACTCCATGTATTTATAGTTTGCGGGGAATGTGGTGCCCTCCGTTTAGGTTGTCACATCCTAAAGTACAAAATCGGAGTTCTAGTATCGTGTCGTGTCAAGTCTAGGTTGTACAGCTTAGGAACTACTTATCAACGTGTGCATTGCATTGTTCTTAATCCTTGAAATGCATTTTTTTTGCACCTTGTTGAATTATGTGATACATTTTGCATTGAGTCCAAGTCTTTGGTGTTAATTATGTGGCATGAGCACGCACTAACCTCATGCATTAATATTCGAAATGAGTTTTGATTTATAGGTTATTATGATTACATCAAACCACGGTCAATATTGACCACTACAATAAGCTATCACAAACTCCACTTTCAATCATGGGTGATGCGAGGAAATGCTCCGGTGGTTATATGCAAGAATTTGAGATATATGGTCTTTTCCAATTGGGTTATGGTTTTAGTGATGGAATCCGAACTAGAAGGCTCAGATTTTGGAATATTTTACAAATTCCAATGAAGTGGCTACCAATTGATGAGATATTAGTATGGTGTAATGCCTACAACTCGCAAGATCAACACACATGCCTACTTTATGAAGATTATATAACCGGATTCTGTAGGATCATCTAATTTAAAGAAGAAGTGAAGAAAAATCTTAAAGGTGCTTAGGTTGAAGACTTGGATTGACGGGGAGATGACGACCTTCAAGAAGATTTAAAGTAAAATAGGTTGATTGGGTGATAAACAACAAAATCATCAAGGAAGACATAGGGCAAGAAATGAAAACGGTAAACAAAAGCAAAGAGATTTTGGAAGGAAATTTTGTGCTCAATTACAAATAATTGGAGGACGAGTTCATTCGGACATTCGAATTCATAAAGAATAAATCAAAGGAGCTTCGATTTAGGTAACAGCTAGAGTAAAGATTCAAAAAACAATTGGAGATCAATTCTTGAAAGAAGTCAAGTTACCGAATTCATTTATACAGAAGAATTTGAGTTCAATAAAATTGCAATCTCGGGCAAGGGAAACATACAAGATGATTTCGAAGATCTAGAAGACCATGGCTAAACAAGAGATGATCAACAAAATTCGAGACAAGCATGTAGTTGGAGACATGAAGAATAATTGCAAAGCTAAAGTTTACCACTATGGTGACAGGTGTATTACATTCATGGCACGTGCATCATACATCGTATTAAATTATTTAAATTTCTTTAGTTTATGCTCGTGCACCTCATCTTGAATTAATTGTTGAAATGTGTTGCATCTTTGATTGGTTGCAAGTGTGTTACGTGCATTAGCATCTTAACCGGCATGCATTGTTTAGTGTTTATTTGATATGAATTTTCCACCACCTCATTCAACAAGTGTTATTTCGACCGAGTCATATTCAAATCCAGATAAGAAGAAATTTGGATTGTAAAGTGGGTCAAAATGAAGAAAATGAGATACCAAAGTTCAGGAGAAGTAAAACCGAAGGTTAGGAATGAAAGAGAAGGCTAAGGTGAAGGAATAGAAAAAACTTTAGTTCAAGAAGCAATCAAGTGAGTCCAATGGACAAAGATAGAAACTCTTAAGGGGAAGAGCAAGACTAGGGAATGAGTTAAAGTCATGGTTGTGTTCAAACGGGACTCCCCTAGTAGGAACAATGAAAATGCAAGAAAACAACAAGTAATAAAAACTCTACAAGAAAGGTAACAAATGAATTGGGAGATCTTAATATTCGAGAAACTTCAAGACCGAGATAAGAAGTTGAAGGAATTTTAAGAATTTAAAAGAAGGGCATCGGGTAAGAAAACCCGATCAAATTATCATTATATTTCGTGGCAGGCATAGTGAGAGTCAATTTAACCAAGCATTGCAAGTAGAATACCTAGAAGACAATACACAACATAAACGGTTCTTTTCCATGATGAATCGAGGATATTATAAAGATTTGGATATTAATATTCAAGCTACTATAAGATTAACACGAACATCTGAGAAGGCTCAGTATAATTCGTGATGAGGAATGAGTGAATTTGATTAATATCAAGTGCACACTCAAGATACGAAGTCGAGAATCGAGCAAGCTAAAGAGTAGATCGTCCAACCGTATTACAAGTTAACAACTTCCAATCTCATTACTTCGGTGAACGGTACACTAAACATTCATGACATATGCATACTTACAACTTTAATTTGAGTAATTTCTTGTAGTTATATGCTTTGATCGTTTGTTGTATTAACTGCTTTTGTGTGAATGATTCTCATGTATTTGATTTTCCCTACATGTTCCTTGCATAACGGTTGTGTGATTGTTTAAATTAATTATTCTCTTGAGTTATTGGTTTGTTGCTTGAGAGACGGGGTTCTCTTGTTGTTTGCTTGAGAGACAGGGATTCTCTCATTTGTTTCTCATTACCAAGATTAACACGAACATCCGAGAAGGCTGAGTATAATTCGTGATTAGGAATAAGTGAATTTGATTAATATCAAGTGCACACTCAATATACGAAGTCAAGAATCGAGCAAGCTAAAGAGCAGATCATCCAAATATATTACAAGTTAACAACTTCCAATCTCATTACTTCGGTGAACGGTACACAAATATTCATGACATATGCATACATACAACTTTAATTTGAGTAATTTCTTGTTGTTATATGCTTTGATCATTTGTTGTATTAACTGCTTTTGTGTGAATGATTCTCAGTGTATTTGATTTTCCCTACCTGTTCTTTGTATGACGGTTGTGTGATTGTTTAAATTACTTGTTCTCTTGAGCTGTTGGTTTGTTGCTTGAGAGATGGGGTTCTCTTGTTGTTTGCTTGAGAGACGGGGATTCTCTCATTTGTTTCTCATTACCTGCTTAGCTTGCCTCTGGTGGCAGCTTAGATTTTCGAGTGCTTAGACCTTATAGTGAGTTAAGAGTCGTGGCTAAATAACAAGCTTCGTGAACGACTACAAAGATTTTTGATACTTCTTGAAGACCTTGTACCTTGAAGACCTATTCCGAACTAATTCCTGACAGGGAGTTGCTAACCCGCGTGGGATGAACACGGGAAGGTTTGCTTGGAACCTAGAATTCGAGACAATGGACCTGAGGACAAGTCCTTCTTCAGGGGGAGAGGTTGTGACGCCCCATTTTCCAACAAGTCAGGTTTGACGTCACGAGTAGGTTTAGACCGAGTGTTATATAGCTTAATTATGTTTAATGCCAAGTGGATGTTTTATAATTAAATTTCATGAATTAATTGCTACTACGTGACCTATATGATTTATGTGATCTTTGACTATGCTACTTAAATTCATTTGATACCAATAATCTTGCTTAATTAATATTTTATTATGAGTATGCACCTATTTATAATTATATGAAATCCTTGGAATCAATCGAACATTAAATTGGACCCCAAATACTCACCTACCAAACCTTGGGGCCGTAATTGAATCACTTAAAGTCTCTAAGGATCAAAGTGCAATTTCCCTTATCTTCCCCTACCATATACACGATCCACACACGTCATTTTTCCTCATTCTTCTTCTTATCATTTTCTCTCAAATACAAAGAAAGCTCCAAACCCTCCATTCTTCCCCTCTTCCAATTGGCACATCCAAGACTAAGAAAGACAAGGATTTCAAGCTCCAATTTCCTCCTTCAAGATCAAGAATCAAGCTCTCCACCATCTTTCATCTTCATTCCTGTAAGTCGTGTCGGCTAATGTATGTATTTACTTATGCCCGTGGCCATTGTTTATTCTCTTGTTTGGGCTTGTCGCCCTTTGTTAATTGTTGGAGCTTGTGCGCTCATATCTGTCTTGATTCATTATTGTTGCTTCTGCACTACATGTTGGTTTACTTGACTGTTTGGTACAGGGTTAGTTTCCGCCTAGCTAGTTAGTCTTTTCTCTTGTCTCCCGTTCGCTGTGAGTTTGGTTCATGTATAGTTCTAAATTTCATGGGTGGATCGGACTTATAGTGCGGGGGATGTGGTGCCCTCCATTTAGGGTGTCATAATGTTGCCCTAGATACGTGGTTGTATATTGTGCTTTGGTAACCAAGATTTCCGAAAGATCCTACTCGTAGGTAGTAATGGATGTCGGGAATGGGTGTGCGCACTACCACTATGTGTCAGAGGTGGTTATTGAGATGATTACTGAGCGTTGGGACGCTCGGTAAGAGTGCATCCCACGCAATTGTTAGCGCCCTCGAGGAGAAACCTTAGCTTTGTGGGTGATGGGGCTGACCCATGTGTGTAGGTGGTTCCCCTTTGTGATGATGACTTCGAGCGCCAAAGAGGGCTTGAGCATCAGAAAGGGGGCAAGGGAACCCCGCGCTTGGAAAGTGGGTTTTGAGCTAGTCTTCCAAGGATAAAGCTTGGCAGGCGGGCCTGTTCTCTTTCGAGGGCCCTTATCTCGCGAGCGTCTAATTCCAATAATTCGCGTGCTTCATCTGAACTAGGACACGTGTATCGGGATTGACCCGAGTGTAATTTGGGTCCATCAACATGCATGGCACTTTTTCAAATAAAATGACAACTATTCATCACAATTATTAATCTAAAAGGTCAAGTCTTTTGAATACCATTGCATATACTCTATATAAACGTGTCTTTATTAATTATTAATTTTAGTTTTAATTTTCTCATTCAATAACTATTAGATTTTGATAAATAAAACTATCAAAATTCCAGCATTATGAACTGTCACTTGTAATAATATCATTTTGTCGTATTGTGTTGTGTCGGAAATTAATACCAAATACTTTTTAGGTAAAAAATATAAAAAAAAAATTATATTATCATATTCGTTTCATTTCGTACAGCCGTATATGTGTATGTACATCATATATCTCTCAACACAATACTTAATTATAAAATTATGACATTCTAGAATTATAATGAAATCGTTTATATCCGATTTCGAATCTTAAAAATCTATCGAAATAAAAGGTTAGGTGTCCTAATGCCTTGGTAGCAATTAGGCTAACAATATTTGAGTACCTAACGTTCCTTAACGATCATAAAATTAACTATTTAATATTATTCTTTCTGACAAAAAATGAAGCGCAACATTTAAATACTAACGAAATACTCTTCCATGTGAGTCGATTTTTCTTTCTCATCAATATTTAGTTATTTCAACTCTTTTTAGTTGGTTGCAATAAAATTTAAAGAGATCACAGTGTTTGCAGTAGAAAATTTTAGTCCGAAAATAGATAAGTGAAACATAATAAAAAATTATATTGAGGACTATATCAAAATTACTATTTAAGTTATTATATTTTCTAAATTTTACATTAATTACAAGTTAAATATATAAAAAAAAAGTTATTTCTCATTATACTGATTTAATAAATAGGTTTTGAGGTTTGGAGTTCAGAGTAGAGTTATCTGTTTATACACAAGTTTTTTTAAACATAATACTATTGATAATCATAATTAGACAAATAATTTACGGCATGATTGATATGCACGAATAGAAGAAGATAGAAAATGAATGAACTTTGAAATGAAATAAACAATAAAATGAAATGAATTAATTGTAGTATTTCTATGATCAGTACGTTGAATAATAAAGTTAAGAATGAAATAAGAATTATAGATTAATTTCTTTCATATTATTTATAAATAAAGTATAATTAATAATACTAATATTGCAAATAATGATGATTAAGTATATAATTCAAATTTTTTATATTTTAATATAATTCTCAATTTTTTTAGCAATAGTATATTTTTATATGTAATATATTTAACTATTTCACATCCGAAAATTTTTTTTTGGTCGACCACATCGGATGTGTTATATATATGTGTGTGTGAGAGAGTGTGTGTGATTTATGTACACATATAAATATCATAAATTGTATTAATATTTTCATATTTATACGTAGATCCTGGGATTTTGCTATATTTAGTACAATGCATGATATTTAAAAAATAAATTTAATATAGTTTTTATACAATATTTTAATTTATTATGCATATCTACAGCATTTATAAGTAAATAAAACAATATATTTAACATATAATTTTAAATATATAACATATAGTACATTTATATTTATATCTATATCTATTTTTAAAATAAATTTAGTACAATTTATTAAAATTTTAATGTGATTATATAATTGTAATAACCAAAAATAATAATACAATATAAATTTAACAAATATATGACGATTACATCAAAATTATATAAATTTTGAAAATTAAAAATGACTAATATCATGGGGTACCTAAAAAATTAACAAACTCATGTCCTACCAAAGAAAAAAAAAAGTAATGAGCATTCCCAATTACATTTTATATCAATTAAGGGTGGGTATGCATGTGGAAATGTTTATTCCATACCAATCTCATTTCATCATATCAATCGTGTCGTTAATATTTTTCGCAAGTGTTTACCTAATTAAACGAGCAATATAATATGAGTTTATTGCATTTTGGTTCCATAACTTCCCTTGTATTTGATTTTTTCTTTTCTACTAATTCAATTTTGCAATTTCCATCAAGTAAAAATTTGTTTTTTGCGGTATCAACAAAAAAAGTCAACTTTTACATTTCACATTGAATAAAACATTTAAAAAACAATTGAAAATATCCTGAAGTTGAAGTAAACATATGTTTATAAATTAAATTTCAAAAATAAGTTAATATAGGTTAAACTAAAAAGATGAAATTATGACATCAAAATTGCAATTAACTTGATACGTACCCTAAAATCCACTTAAACTTCTAATTCCTCTTGCAAGAAAAGGAAATGCACTCATATTATTTTCGTATGTTACAAAAATTAATCCATGAATCCCAAACGGCAAGCAATGAAATGTGACAAGACATACATAAAAAACTATATCATGAAGGCAGCATGGGATGGACTATGGAGTTAAGTTATTGATAACCTACCCAAGAAATGTGTCAATCCAAGCAAGCCAAAATATTCATAAAAATTTCCCTTTAAATGTGGTTTATTGGTGCAGCTGTTCATTACCCTCTTCCACACTTAATGCTCGAACAACAACCAACCCCCAACAACTAAAACACACACACCATATAATTTCTTTCTAAATTCTAGCTATATACTTATAACACCACACACAAAAAAGGGTTCTAATTTTCTTGTTGAATTATTGAAGAAGATCATCAATATTATGCTCAAAAGCAGAAAATTAGGGTCTGTTTCGAAGAGGAATAGTACAAAAACAGGTATGGATAGAGAGAAGATTAATCATCAAAATTCTTGTTTTTTGAGTGAACCTGTGACAGACAGCAAGAAGAAGAAGAAGCAAACAAGTGATGGGAGAAATAATAAAGCTGGGAAAAAAAGATATCCTCTTGTATCCTTCAACCAACTGCCGGATTATATGAAGGATAATGAGTTCATATTGGATTATTATAGGGCTAATTGGCCTCTGAAAGAAGCCCTCTTCAGCCTTTTTAGGTGGCACAATGAGACACTTAATGTGTGGACGTGAGTATTATTTTCACTTATCTTCTTTTAATTTCTAATCAATTGTTGATAGTTTTTATTAATTTGATTAATTTAGTTGTTTGTGATATGTTTCTTGCAGGCATTTACTGGGATTTTTGTTATTTGTTGGATTAACAGTAGCCAATCTAGTGCATGTGCCTCAGGTGGCAGATTTCATCTCAATGATTACCGGGTAAATATTTTCAAGAGATTTATATTTGTAAGTCACCATTTTTGTTGGATCTGATTATAAATTAACATATAGATGGAAACTTAGGAAATACCTACTTATTAAAACAGTCTTTAACTATGCTATAATATATCGTACATTACATAATTTAATGCTTACATTTTATGGTCCTCAAACCGGATATTTAGTTTATGAATATAATTTTTGTAATAAGTGCATTCAGTAGTTCTGAAGCAGGGCTGAAGATTGCATTTGAAGCGACAATTTTCCATTATCAATGATAAAAAAAAATGAAATTTTGCTAGAATTATATATATGAAGTAACAAGCACAATACCAGTTGAATTGGCCACAGAAATTAATGAACCAATAATTAACACATTTGCTTTTCGGGAAAAAAGAAAACACATTTGGGATATTATTGGTATCTTCTATTATAAACGCCAAATTAAGATTTAGCGTAGTATAATACTAGCAAGAAATGATCAGAAGTCATCTTCTTCTTTTGCGTTATGTGCGTTTCTGTATTAAGCAAATGGGCGCGCGCACAAACACATATATATAAACATGTGTTTGTATACATAATTCAAAATTGTTTTGTTTTGCAGACAATTCCCATCAAGCGCAGAAGCTAATATGGGTTCCAACAACTTTTCCCTGGTGAGCATATATAAGAATTTAAACCATCAATAACATAAGTTAATTAGTAATACCCCTTATGCGCATGACCACTTTTAATAATATTATTTTGAAATAATTATATCTGATTATCTTGCTTTTAAGACCTAATTACAATGCAGTTCAATAATATTATTATTGGGAATTATATTTTAATCCCAAACTTTGAGAATCGTTTGTGGTTCTAGGGTTCCGTTTTGTCATTCCAAAAATACCCCTAATTTATTGTTAAATTCATAATTTGCAGGGATCGTTTTGTTTACATTTGTAAACTTTAGGGATAATTTTATAATTTTGATCATATATTCAATATAAAACTTATAAAACCGTCAGAGGTATAAGTGCACTTTTACAAATTTCGTTAAGAGATCTCAGATCAAACAAAATATATAGGGACTAAAATGTAATTCTCCGATAATAATGAACTGCATTATAATTAGACCTAAATTCAGGATAGTCATATGTAAATCGCCCTATTATCTATACTATTATATTAAGTGAGAGCCCCTTAAAGCAACCGTTTTGGTCTCTTGAACTGTAAAATTATTTTTTTTCTTATTTTTTAATTCCTCTCTACGTATATTATTTGTATTTGTCTCTTAATTACTTCTTTTCTTTTTTCTCTAAACTTAATTTTAGTTTTTTCTATTCTATATTTTTATTCTTTCCCCATTTTTTTAATTTATATTTTGTATTATATTTATTTTTTAATCATATTAAAATTAATTATAAAATAAATTTTAATACAAAATTTTTAATTTAAAATATATTTAAATAAGTACAATTTATTATTGGCACACGCATAGAGTGTGCCGGAATTATTAGTTATATATTAAACTAGAGACCCATTTGGTGTCTTGTATTCTCATTTTTCTTTTCTTTTTAATATTTTTAACCTAAATAGTAGCCACGTACTTTAGCGTTTTGGACTCTCAATTTTGCTTTTCTGTTTAATTATAAAATAAATATTTATACAACATTTTCAATTTAAAATATATTTAAATAAGTACAATTTATTATTGGCACACGCGTAGAGTGTGCCGAAATTACTAGTTTTTTTCTATTTAATAATATCGTATACATGTATCTTACATGTGTTGTGAGAGAAATTTAATACAAAATTTGTATCTACCACACGGACCGTGTTCATATTCTTATATCATAGCTAATACCGATTTTTCAGGAAGAAAAAAAAAATTAAGCATTATATATAACAACTAAATCCATTCATAAGGTGTGATGAACATTGAACACTACTTCCCTTTTTTTTTTTTTTTCTCCCCAGCAGGGTCCAACAAAACTACTAGACCTAAAGCAAGAATCCAACTTCCCGAAAATGAACATAACCACTTCTCTGGAGGTCACCAGTACCACAAACTGGCCATTCTACGTCTTCTTATGCGGTTCCATGTTCTGCCTCCTCTCCAGCACCATCTGCCACCTCTTCTCATGCCACTCGCACCGGCTCAACACAAAGCTTCTCCACATGGACTACGTCGGCATAACGATCATGATAATCACCTCGTTCTTCCCTCCGATATACTACATCTTCCAATGCACACCGCGCTGGCAAGTCCTTTATCTAACCGGCATAACCCTTATGGGGGTCTGCACCATCGGCGCATTGCTCTCACCTGCCCTCTCGTCAGGCAAGTACCGCTCGCTTCGCGCCTTGCTTTTCGTGTCGATGGGGTTGTTTGGCCTGATCCCCGCTGTGCACGCGCTCGTGGTAAACTGGCACGACCCTCACAGGAATGTTACTCTAGTTTACGAGTTGGGCATGGCTCTATCGTACTTGATTGGGACTTTATTTTATGTTGCACGGGTACCGGAAAGGTGGAAGCCCGGGTGGTTTGATTTGGCGGGCCACAGCCATCAGATCTTCCATGTTTTCGTGGTGATGGGTGCGTTGGCGCATTACGGCGCGGCGCAGGTTTTCCTGAGGTATCGGAGCAGGATGGGGTGTGACACAATTGTTTCTTGATGGATGTATCATGTCTGTATGTATTATTATTGGAATTTATAGTAAGTTATAATGTGTGCGTACTGCATGGTGTATTGATCAAGAAGGGGTGGAATTTTGGAACTCCTTTTGCGTTCGTGTAGATGCAATAGGAGCATTCTTTATTTGTTCCCACATTTATATGTGCAGTGGGTTGTGATCGAATGAAGTGTTGTTTATTAAGAATGCCATAGAATCGGTGAAGAATAATTTCTGTATTGATTTACGTGTATTAAGACGTAATACAATGTACAAGAGCTATTACATATATACTGCAAAAGTATCTACATAAATAGGGAAAATCAACTATCAAAATAGCTAATTACATGTTCCTTTTCTAACACTCTCCCTCAAGTCTGTTGGAAAAACGAAACAGAAATGCAGCGAAAATTTAAAAATTTTCTCAATAATTTAGAATTGAATCTTGCAATTCATATTCTCAAATTCGTAGGAATGAAAAACTTATTGTTTTCAATTCTTTCTTGAAGCGTTTGAGCCGCCCACAAACGCTCTTCACACGACTTGCCCCCAAAGTTCCTTCAAATCTTTCAAGACTCTATGAAAACAGACATCTAGAGAAATAGTCCACCAACCTCGATCACGATCAAAATAGGGAGGATGTTAGTTTTATATTTGGTGTTTAGGCTCTAGGGTTTAGTATGTAGTTATTTGGAGAAGGAGATTTCGTATGCAAGTTCTATCATCCTTCAAGTGGTTCGAATCCCTTGTATTTATAGCTATGGGGTTCGAACCCCATCACCTATTGGCTATTAGGGATAGAATTTTCACCCACTAGCTATAGCTAGTTTATTTTCTTGTTTGGAAAAAAAACTTTCCAACTTTGACCTAAAGTCTTCATTTGACCAACTTATTTAGCAAGAAATAATATCTAACTATTTTAGATATTTATTTATTCACAATAAATAATTAGAAGCTAGTAATTAATTAATTCACAATTAATTATTTATTAAATTTTATTTCACCGAATTAGAATTTTAATATTAATTCATAATTAAAATAAATCCATTAAATAAGTACTCAATATTAATTATTTAATTAACCATCACTAATTGACATGTGTAACTCGTGAAATGCATCCCGCACTTGTCCTCATGTGTGGATCCCACCAATCACCTATTGGTTCGATCAACTCTTTAATTGATTTCAAATCTTAACCTGACCGAATTGTTGTGTGTGACCCTATAGGTTCTTAGTTCAAATAACAGTGGCTCTGATTAATTAATTCTTAATTAATTAATCAGTCCACAAATCATACTATCATAATCTAGCAACAGGTGTATGACCCCTAGCTGAATAAGAATGTCTCAATTCGAAAAAACCTTTAAGTCATTGACATATGTGAAATACAATCCTCCTATATCTCATCTATCAATCACGATCTAGGACAAGAGAATAATTAAAACCTTAATAATCTCGATCTTAAAGTTAAGTGCATTTCATATCAATTTAATCTCAATTCAAGAAATCCATTTCTTCCGCTCAGGTTAATTATCTTACTCTATTGTTGTTAATGATTATTACTTATTTGGCTTCGAGAGTTAGCTCCCGCCTAGCCTAGTGTGTAAGTGAGTCCCCGTTTATTCTGATCTGGCACGTGTATGGACTTTTCATTTCATATGCGAGTCGGGTCTTAGTGCGGGGATCTAGCGTCACACGCTACTTACTTATTTCATTTATTTTATCTCCCCGGCCAGTATTGTTTTGTCTTTATCTTTGAATTAAGTAAGCTAAGTAATTTCATTTTACTGAATAAGTAATTGGGTAATTCTAATTTATACGATGTGAAGGGTTTTTTAAAATGTGGTTTTAATTAAAATAATTTTTATTTTTAAAATAAAAAATATATTTGGATTATTTGAGAATTAAAAGTAGATTAATTTTTCAAAAAAAATAATATTATTTTTTAAATAATCGTTGATAGAATTATCAATTTCGAATTAATTAGAATTTTATCAAAATAAATTTAAGAAGAATTCTCGAATAAAGAACCTATTATCAGTTTAAACTTCATAATCCATCTCTAATGGATTGCAAACAATAGAAGTAAAAACGCCCAATTCTCGAATAAAGAACTTATTATTGATTTAAACTTCATAATCCATCTCAAATGGATTGCAAACAATAGAAGTAAAAACGCCCAAGATTACCATTTTTTCCCGACGTAAAGTGCAACTGTGAAAGAGAGAATTAATACTAATATTTTTTCAAATTAAAGATAATACCAAAAGTTAAGGGCCAAAAAAACGGAAGATTATGAAAAAATTTCCAATTGTGGACTCAATTTTTAGTTTGCTCCCCAGGTCAGAATTTTATTTTTTTAGTTCACTCCCCATATGAGAATCAAAATTTGACTTTACTCCCCAATTTGGGGAGCAAATACGACATATTGCGATTACAACTCAGGAATCGCGTATCTACATAACAATATGTCGTATTTGCTGCCCAGATTGAGGAGTAAAGTCAAATTTTAATTCTCATCTGGAGATTACAACTCAGGAATCGCGTATTCAAATCGTGATATCGCGTATCTAAATCACAATATATCGTATTTGCTGTCCAAATTGGAGAATAAAATCAAATTTGATTCTCATTTGGGGAGTGAACTAAAAAAAATTACTTAAAAAGCAAACTAAAAATTTTCAACTCACAAGGAGTTTTATAAAAAGCCCACTGAAAAAGTCCCATTCTCCATTTATTTTTTCAAACAAAAGAAAAACAAACTTTTTTTTAACTAAACACAAATTTTGATAAAATATAATAGCTGGATCCGACCCATCAGTTGCCCTACCAAAGCTCCAACGCCCAAAGCTAACAGTAACAGAGTTCTTCTCAGTATTACACTGCGCTTCACTGTCTGATAATAATCCTCAAAATAAAAAATCAACCTCTGCAATTTTCTTTCCGGAGGAGTTTGATGGCAGAGAACTGTGGATTCGATAAAGAGGGAGATGGGAGAGAACCTTCAATCCCTTCCGGAAACGACACCGTTTGGGTGGACGTCTCGTCTCTCCTCGAACTCGCTTGCAATGGTCCGTTTCTGTTTCCCTCTCTCTAATTGTGATCAGTTTTTAGTTTTCGCGTTGATTATATGAATAGTTTAAATTTTGATTTGGGGATTGAGGATTGTGTAATGGGAAGCAATATTTGCTCTTTGACTGATTTGTGTGTTTAATATAATTACACCTTGATGTGGATTTTCTGTTTTTTTATTTTTTATTTATTTTATTTATTTTATTAGATGAGATTTGTGTACAATGAAGTATACATTAGAATGGACTGGTGAATATATATTGTATGGTATCTGCTGTCACTACAAATACTAGAACTTTTCAACTATTGTATGAATTTTTATTTATTTTTATTAATTATCTGGTGAACGCTTGACAGAAGATGGAAGGATATTCTGAGATATTTTCTTCTGATGGTGGTTATGTCCTAGAAGGATAAGAACCTATCTTTATTGTGCAAATGTTCCAATGTTTGAAATATATTAGTTCTTTGGTTCGAGATGACAAAGACCACGCATTGCATAGATGAATTATATACATTCAGAAATAGCAAATAGGAGGAATCAACTCCCTAGGGAACTCCTAAAATATCAATACCATCAGTTAATTTCACATTGCAACTATTTTGAAGGACCAAATCGTGACTGTTAGCATGGATTACACATGGAGATCTTTCAAACTGAGAAATGGAGGTCAAAGATACATATGAAATTAACATGAATTCATTGTGATTTAGGCAAGATAATGTTTGCAATATAAAGATTTTTGTGCACAATACGCATTTTTGGTGTGAATTGTTCCAAGGTAACCCATCAATATGTAACCAAAGTTTGAATTGCATGAAATTGTACCATGCTGTGACTAAGTCGAAGCATAATAATTGTGGCTTAAAACCTGCTCCGGTACCATTCTAAAATCTAGACTTAGCTTGCACTTTGGTGATCTGTGTTTGCTTTATGTTTTCGCTTACCAATGTTCTTGATCAAATACAAGATAAATGACTAAGTTACATTTTGTTTTTTTGGTGTAATATGGCTACAGATCTCCGAAATGATGAGCTCATAAGTGGGGAAAACTTCAACCTTTTCGCAGCCATGTCTGCATTAGAGGTAATGCTTTTCTTTCTAGAAGCGATACTGAAACTTGGTTGAAGGGTATCTTGCAAATATAGTAAGTTGAAGGCTGTCACAGCAGGAGTGATTAAAGAAAGATGGGTTTAAGTGGTTGTCAGTTATATGATGTTTTTTTGTACTCTGTTCTGTGAATTCTTTGGAGTGTCACTGTAGTGATAGGATATTATATGTCAGATCTTTCATCATTATGTTGTTTTCAATTTGCCTTGCATTGATATCTCTTGTACTGGGTATGTCAGATTAGCTATGAGTTTAGAGATGAATCGGGGACATTGAGACCTATATCATTTTCTGGTTAACAATTAAAAATGAAATTTCAAGTATATCTTTAAATTGTAAATACGTTTCTAACGGTGTGGAAATCTTCCTGAGAACTCATTAGGAATTGTTTGAAGGACTGAAGTACAGTACACTAAAAGTAAATTGATAACGTGCTACTCTGCAAAGTTTATAATTCTATTCATGTTTGAATATTCTTTGCTAATGGTAATTATATTGTTACTTTCTGCTTGATCTTCTACACATTTCCAAAAGAAATTTACATCTGTGATTCTGTGTTTGATTTTTTCCAAATTTGCTGGTTTCAAACTCAGATGTTTGCTGAGCATAAATGTTTCTCTTTATTATGCAGAAACAGCTGTTCTTGTAAAGTATTAGGACGATTTTTTTCTTTTACCGACATATATACAAATAGCTGGCAGTGCAATGTGCACATATATATAGTTATAGTTATATGTATATATATATGTATGTATTCGTACATGTTATTGCTTGTATCTTCTTCGTTTGTTCTGTTTATATGTTTTACTGATAAAACTTGCATATGCTTAGATAATGGACCCAAAGATGGATTCAGGTATTGTTTCTACATATTATTCTGTTGATGAAGCCATTGACAATGGTG